>MU389739.1:0-70539 GCA_022578765.1 Xylaria sp. FL0933 | reverse complement strand
CCCCCCCCCCCCCCCCCCCCCCCCCCCCCCCCCCCCCCCCCGCCCCCCCCCCCCCCCCCCCTGTTGATGTGCGTGCCGTACCTAATGCGGGGCCACGATAGTTTCTAGATCTGTATATTGCGTACCCTAGGTAGGTCCTGCCAGCTACTGAGTACCTCTTCCTGGGTAGGGTAGGTACTGTAGCTAATCCCTGTTCTGCCCTGGATCGCAGACAGGCGGGCTACATGGGTAGGTACTGTAGGTAGGTGCTACCCAGTCCGGGGCCAGTAGGCAGTCGAGGCAGTGGTGGTGATGCCTACCTACCTAGTAGTAGTAGTGCCTTATAGAGTACGAGGTAGGTGCAAATACCTACATGTGCTACATGTAGTGTCAATGACGACCGAATTACCCACACATGCTATATACCTAGGTACATAATGCAAGGTGTAGGGCATTATACAGAGTACACATACAGTGACATTGACTAGACTCGGGAGACCCGGCCATTTTCTGCAATTTCTCAGCACAAAATTGCATCAGAGGGAGAAGGGGTTCAGTGTTTATTTGTTCCGTTTGTTGTAGACAATAACGCCTGGTAGTGGCATATTGTGACCCGTCTGTCTGCGCCTACCAAGTGGATAGCGTGTGTACTCGGGTAACGTAGTGCTGCACGAGTGGACGACGGTGTGCGATGTTGAGGTGAGAATGTGGAAACTTCTTGTTCAACCATAGGGCATGGGCAGTCTCATGGGCAAGGCTACCTAGTAGAAAGGAAAGTAAAAGACCAAGTCGGTGCAAATATTTTGGATTGGTTTTTTAGACGGTATTTTGGTGCAAATTGGACGCACTTACACGGTATGTACCCAGGTAGTCTAAACCGCCCTGTCTTGGATGCTGCTTACGTACAGACTTAGGCGTATCTACGTAACCCAACCTAACCTTTAGGTAGGTAGGTATGTAGGTAACCTGCTACCTACAGCAGAGGTACGTACCTGCCTGGGTACCTACCTACTTAGTAGACAAATTAGACGGGAACTCGGCCGGCAGTGTCCCGGAGCTGCAAGGCTGGAATGTTATCATAGGGCAGCACTACACTACATACAGAAAGTACTAATGCGAGAAAGTGCTTTCGCGAGTGTACCTGGGTAGGTAGAGAACCGTTTAGATGAGATGACATAGACAGCATTGATGCGGATACTTATTATAGACACTGACAAGTTGTGATGTTGTGAGTAGATCCCGATCAACTAAGGTAGTAAGCCATACGAAGACTCAGACAGAGATGGTGCCGATGTAGCTTGTGCGGGCAAGTCTACTGTTCCCTACCTACCCAAATGGCCTTCTAGTACTTGGGTATGCACATGTAAGGCTTGCCCCTTCTGCTACCTACATACATACCTACCACTCACTAGCCCACATATAGACTCTATATATATATATATATATGTCCCACCATTGAAGTCTGTCTGTTCAGCAGCCCACGAGGACAACTCTTGAGGTCAATAGTTGAGAGTGCTTGTTGTTACCTATAGGTAGAGAACCGCAATTCGACGAGCTGTCTAGCTGATTTATAAGTATATACAAACATGTAAACAAGATTCTAATTCCCGATCTCGCCGATGACAGCATTTATTGTAGACTCGACACACTAGACTACATGTAGATAGGCTTCCCGTGGGTACATTACAGCATACCTACCTGCCTAGCGTACCCGTACCCGTACCAAGCTAGTGACGGCGATCGGCGGATAGGGCAGCGTTGCAGGGGACTGCCAAAGGGAATTTCAATCGACGTCCCCTCACATTCATATATCATGTTTGTATATACAACGTTCACCCATCCATGAGCGTTCTGAAATAACGCCAGCCCCATGCATGCCCTTTGTCAGCCCTTCTTACAACCTTTTTCATCCCTCTGCTAACTAAAGGGCTTCGAACCTTCTCAGAAGCCGGTCCTGTGGATCCTGCTAGAAATAATCAAGGAAATGAGAACTTGCGGTCTACCTAACGTAGAGGGCGGCAACGCGTGATGTAGCTTTGAGAGGCGAGGAGAGGCTATCGACCATGTGCAGACATAAGGCTTGATCCATTACCCTTCTACTCATTTCTATGCATACATACAGTTAAAAACCATGTGTTGACTAAAAGCTAGATAGGTACATACAGGTGAGAGACCTTGCCTAGCAGCAATCCATTTCCCCATCTATCATTTGTGTAGCTTTCGCGAACGACGACTACCACGATTACAGAGCGCATATCAGACTTTGGTCTTTGGTTCAGTGTGTCACCTCTCTTATTCTCATCCCCGGATGATTGCCTTGCTAGAAAGTCTTGTCACTAGCAGCCTAGGTATCTTTTTGAGTATATATATTTACGTTTGGTGGAGCTTTCATGCCGGCCGAAACAGCTATGGTAGCAGCAGTTCCAGGTCTCGTGTAATAATATTGATGCAGTACGTCCTACGACCTTGTGATGAGCATTGTGCCCTTCCAAGTGTCTCGGGTTATCGTTTCAAATACCTTGTTCCGCCACAAGGATGCTCATTATTCTTATTAGATCTTAGTGAAAGAGGAAAGGAAAAAAAAGGTGGGAGTGGGAGAAAATCAAGAATAGAAAGAATATAGAACGAAGAGAATGCAAAGTCTACCATAAGGTCTACTCAGGTTGATGCATTGGACCACGGTGCTTCCGTGTAGGCTCGGGCAGCGGTAAACTACAAGGCCACAAGCTGGAAACTTGGTACAACCGAGGAAATCTCCTGCGTGAACCTGCCGCGGTGGGGATAACTTTTACCTGGAGGCCTTGGAAAACTTTGATATTGAAATACTCAGGCAAGAGAAACACCTCTACATGCCTCTTCCTACATCCAGTGTCTTATATTACAGCTCAGGCCAACCATTTGCCTGGCTTGACAAATTCAGGGCCAACGGTAACATGTTAAGGCATACTCTCTACACTCGTTTTTTAAATAACTTCTTGTCGATATTTATTACATATCGTGCAGGAAACATGTGTCTGGACTTCGATTTTCTGCCGCCAACGAAGCCAGATCCAACCTGTAACCTTGTAAACCCTAAGCATAAGCGAGTTGAATCTACACCAGGCCACTTTTTAAGTAACTCGTGTCCCAGTGTTAGCATCGATTTGGCATAGCCTAAGCCGGTACTTAACGAACCAAACTTTCTGGGCCGGGCCGGTCAGTGATAAGGCTAGTGTCAGGGTACATGGGAAACAAACATGAACATCATCAAGGACCTAGCTACGGATACGAACCCGTATCGAGCGCTGCCTCCAACCCGGAACTTTAATGAGTAGCAACATAAAGTTAGCGCCTTGTGATCATCGACGCCTTGTAGTCATCTTATAACATCCATTGGCTCTAGTCCAAGGTTCCAGCGAGCCTCGTGATGTGGTGCATAATTCCACTTAGGTGTTAGATGACAGCGAAAAGAATATCATTTCAGCAGCCTTGAAAGCCTGGTTTTTGAAATTATGGTCTATGTCAACGTCGAGCTCGACTAGGACAACGGATCCCGATACCCAAAGTGTTCTATAGAAGACTTGCATTGCCATCAAGATTACGGCTCAGTACAATGCGGCTCTGTGGTCTCCCTGATCTCGACATCGTCAGAGAAAATGAAATTCTGCGAGGGGATAAGTTTTGTCTGATCTTATTGGCTGCCTGGAATAAGCTGCACTGAATGTAATCGTAGCGGTTACATGATCTGATAACGTGCGTAGAAATCTGAAGATCCTTTCAACGCCTCTCAAGAAGCCATGACATCTTTTTAGCGTTTCTAAAGGGATGCTATTGCCTACTGTACAGTAATAATCGACGTCGGACGCTTCTTTTGAGGAGTTCAGGTGCGGCTCGCAGGCCCGAAGTATAATGGCCGTTTGAGAAACGCGCTCCATCTTACCCCGAAGAGTCAAGTAAAACAGAGCTTTATATTTGGCAACTAAGATCGAGGTGCGTTCGCGTTCATTTTCAAATAGTGGTTGTACTTACGCTTCTAAAATATCACATAGTGCAGTAGTTTTTCAAGAAGCGTAGGAGCTTTCTTTCAATAACGGGCCGTTGACATACATGCTTCAAGGATGGTAAATTCTAGCGTGACCATCAACGAAGAAGAAACCGATGAGTCGCTCGCTTGAGTTCTACAAACTAAGAACCTCAGTCCTTCAGAAACCTAGAGCACAATGGCTATCCGGATACTTACCCCAAATGTAGCAATCCATTAATCGGGTTCCCTCTTGTCAACGCATAATCGGACCGTGGCCGTGGTGCTCAACAAATAAGGATGCTATCGCGGTAGCACGAGCAGGCTACAACCCTCCTAGTGAGGCAGTGTACCTTTGTATAAAGCGGCATTAGTTTTTTCTGCAACAGGGTATTGACTTCAAGCTTCCGGCTGATGAGCATGGTAAATGAAATAGGGCAGAATAAACATAGAACACTTTGTGTTCTTCATTGTAGTGGCGTCTGCCCTGCCAGCTAGAATGGCCAGGATAGGCAGTTCTACCAAGGACTTTGACGTATACGAAAAACAGCTCTCAGATCTCACTCCTTACTCATCAACACAACATGCTCACTATGGACTAACCACCTGATAGAAAGAACCCCCAAAGCCCCAAAGTATCCACTACTACCACTTGGGCAGGTACGACAATAGACCTGCCACGGGGTAGCGTCAAGGAGATCAAAGTCCTGGCGATAGGTGGTGAAGAGGCGCAGTGAAACATATCACAGTTATGTCTGCGCGAGGGTCAGAACACGTCGAGTACCGGGGCCTTGCAAGCGTGGATTGGGGGTCTCTGGGAAGTCATGCGAGCGAAAGGGTGCAATGCTACAGCTGTGGTAGCAAAGCTGTTGTGTGTGCTATCAATATTTTCCTCTGGTAGTGTCGAACTGCGGGCAGTTCTCGAGTTTTCCTGTCCCGGGGCCCTGCGTAAGACCGACAGGGTTTCAACGATCGGGAAAGCGAAAAGTGCCTGGCGTTCGATGGACTTGATGCGTAGGTACTTAGCTAATTTGTAGAACGGCTGAGAGATAATGGTTTCACGGCTATGTTAGCCTGGTTTAGCTAGTATCCAGCAATCTTATATATCAACCCTCCTGGCTCTGATGGCACGTTAATCAGTTCGTGTTTTCCGCTTCGATCGACGAGGAATACCGTTGAGTAGGGCTCGTTATCAGGTTTTGGCCATATATCGCAGTTTAGGCCTGGAGATGAGGTCACAGCTCTATTGATGGCCTTCAACACAGATAAAGGTTTCGTGCCAGTACGCCCGTCCTCTCTTCATTTCCCTCTTTTCACCAATTGTACAATAGGGGAAGCTCCACGGGAACAAACCATTGGACATTTCTCTCCGGAACGGCTCTCTAATTACACAAAAAGCATCGGACATGTAAATGACTAACAGATATCCCGAACAACTCGCAATACGAACTGTCTATTCGCCCGACTCGTCTCTTGGCAGTTCCTCGATCTGTGATGGCGATGAACGCGAATAGATCGTGATCGAAGGGGCCTTCACGCGAGAGAGGGATCCATCAGACACGATAACACATGTGGATGGAATCGCCGTACTCAAGGGCGCGGGCTTCCGCGCACCTGAGACGGATGTGTCTCAAAGTGAAGAGGCGCATATTCTACACGATGACAGCGTTGCGCTCTGCACCACTTCCAACGACAAAGCGGTCGCTATCAACGTGATATCTCAAGGAATAAATTTTCTAGATGTATACGTCTAAAAATCGTGCTAATAGTGGAGGGGATCGTGGGTGAGCCATATGAGCTTTGGCTGTGAAACTGGGCCGGTGTATGCAGGACAGAAAGATAACGGCATCGTCACATATCCACTTCGCTGTCACACAGACTCTATAGTGGAAGAAAGCCAGAATACATAAGGCCAGCGGGCTGTTCTTGATTGAGATGTGGATACTGGCTCCTTAGCTGTTACTCAGCAGTTTTTCTACCGCCCATTTGACTGAGAAGTTTCTGATGTCTGAGTAATGCTGCCCAACGCCGACAAACAGGACCGGCACGTTTGTGGCATGTACAATGCTGACCAATGTTCCCACCATATCACCCACTGTGTCGCATTTAGAAATAATAAAGCCATCAAGGTGCCGTCCAGGCCCGAACGACGAGTTGAAGTTCCTGGCTTGAGCTACCGAGTCTGTTCCGACCAGTGCCTGTTACGTACTATTAGTCAAGCAAGCAAAGGGCGTAACATTGGGGAGACACTGACCTCGCCAACCATTAATATCTTATCCGGCTGAGCGAATTTGGCAAACTTCTCGAGTGACGACATCAGGCGTTGGTCATTGTGCCGCCGCCCTGCGGTGTCGATGAGGACTACATCATAACCTTCATTGGCGGCCTCGCGGACTGCATCCTTGGCAACACTAGCTGCGTCACCGCCGTATCCCTTTTCGAAAATCTCGACCTTGCCGCCTTCTCGTTCTGTCAACTCCTTAAGATTTCGCACGTGAACCTTGAGTTGCTCGACAGCCCCAGACCGAAATGTGTCTCCGGCAGCGATAAGAACCTTGTACTTGTTTTGTAGAAGGAAGAAGCAGATCTTAGACAGGTTTGTGGACTTGCCCACACCATTGACGCCGACGATGGACATGACGTAGGGTCTGCGCTGGCGCATAGACGTCGCAGATGGTCTCGTGACAGCATCAATTTCACGCAAGAGATCCAACGACGTGGTGGGTGTTAGCATCTTGGTCAGCGAAGCCTCCATGGCCTTAGCTATGCGGGCATTGATGGTCTCGAAGCTTCCCGTCTTGACACCTAACAGTTCCTTCTCTACGCCTTCGCAAAGGCGGATTGCAGCTTCGCGTGCGACGTTCTTCCTAAGAAGATGATCTTCCATACCTTTCATAGCTTTGTCGAGGTCTTCTTTCGTCAAAGTTTTCCCCCCTACTACATTACGAAACAGTCCGCCTATTGTGCTCAAGCTTGAGCCTACAACCCCCCCGCTCTGCGTTGAGCTCGACGCAGCGTTCTTTTCCTCGGCCGACTTCAGAATGGAATGAACTTCGTCGCCTAGATCTTTCAGCACAAACTGTCCCTTCGAAGTCGTGGTTCCCCAGCTCGTTGGGAGGACTCCCTCTACGACTGCCGGGCGGGCCGCCTCGGCTTCGCTCTCACTCGTTAATGCATTTTGGGTGACAGAGTAATCCAATTGTACGTCATCTTCCTCGTCAGCAAAGCCGTCGGCATCCCATCTCCGGCCTTTCTTAGGCGCCTTCTTCCCTTTTCTCGAGGATGCCTCGTCGCCTGAAGATGCGGGCGCCGAATTATTGTTTTGCATCTTCCTTGCCTTCCGGGACATGCGCGTCATGGGGCCGCTCTTACCGACTATTAGATGATTGTTGGCACCAGGTGTGGAAGGTCGGGAGACATGTGGGGCTGCGACTACGGTTGGCTCAGGGGGAGATGCGACATGTTTTACGTCGTGCGACTTTGTCCGCTGCTTAAGACCCGGCGGAAGAGGCGGCTCATCACCTAGGTTCCCGGATACGGCCTGTTCGTCCAAGGAGAGGGATATGTCTGCGGCCTGCGCGCCCTTGGTGGTGCCTCTTGACTCGAGTTCCTGGTATTGCTGATCAAAATATTCGTCAAACTTGTGGCAATGCACAAGTGTTGTATTCGGTTTTTTGAGCTGGTCCCCATAGAGATCTACAAATATAGTCTTGAGGTTATCAACGAGCTTGTCAATCCACGACAGGTGCAGAAGCGAACGATAGACGGCCTAGAGTGAGTATCATGGTCAGCGGTGGGAGTCGGGAAAGTCGGGATTACGGGCGGAAGGTCACGGGGTTTGCCGACATACGACAAAGATGAGGCCCAATTCTTTCACGAAGGTCCATTTGAGAGTGTGCTGGTCGTGTCGGTAGGGAGGGTTGCTCGCAGTAGGCCGGCTGTCCTTTGCGCCGGCAGACGCCGTGTTCTCCTCGATGAAGACGTCGGCGATGAAGTGATTGATGATGGCAGGGCTGATGGGCGCATACGTTCGCGACCACAGCACCACGCCTGAGGTGGTGAGGACCTCGAAGGTGTCTAGCATGGCATACAATATATCAATCGCTGTGTGATTCTGTCAACGCGGCCTGTAAGATAGGTGTGGTCGACGAAGTGTAGTCCGAAAAGAGGTAACGTATAGTCGATAACATCCGCTGGAGATCGATCAGAAGACTACAGTACAGTGAGCAACTCCTAAATATCTGCACGTCGTTCCACTAAACCTTACCTACCTACATTACTTAAGGTATGTATGTACATAAGGTAGGTACCTACCTACTGTATGTACCCCGAGGTGGTACCAAGCCTCTTTGCACCCCACTATTTTCAGACGTACCTACCCTACCCTTTTTTTGCAAGGGCAAACGGACGGCCCAACAGCAATAGATTTCAGTCTGCCGAAGTATTTAGGCACTGTACGCCATCTAATTGCTTGCCATCATTCAGATTTCCTCTAGGTAAATGTAGATGGGTCTTCAGTGATGAGGAAGCCAGAAAGCTGACTATCTGACATTCACATACACTCAATATTCGAAACCAACGGTTTATTGCAATTGAATACGTCATAATTGGGGCTTGCCGATTGCGCAGCTACCTGTATGTACTGCTGTAGGTATTCAGCCCGGATCTAGACAGATGCCTCTTTACCCAGATGGGTAATATGTGGGAGGGCCAGGTGGTCAATACCCAGGTTCAATGTTGGTTACCTGCACCTGTGTTACCACCCAAGCCATAGTTTAATGGAATAATCTCGGATCTTTGTTCGCTACACGATTTGCTAGCAGGTACATACTTCCAGCTAGGCCAGCTAGGCTCAACCAGCTCGCCCTCCCTCATGCACAGAAGAAGACAGCATACTCGAACACGCCGCCGCAACCTCGATCTCACGATCTTACGATACCGTGACTTTGCTAACAGCTCTGAAAATCCCGGCACCATTTATTTTTCCGCAAGCTGATCAGACTGGCCCATTGACATCAGCACCGGTATCAACATCAACCAACAACACCTACCAGGACTCCCCACCGGTGCAAACCACCCTCGAACAGGTCCCAAAAAATGCAGAGAGCAACGCATGCGCAGTCGCCGCCTCTGCATCACCCGGTTCCGCAACACGTCTCTACCGTCCCACAGCTCCGGTCGCCGCCCCCACCGACATCATCACAGCCTCAGCAGCATGGCGCATACGGGAATCCCTATCAGCAGGGCACGCCCACCGCGGGCGCTGGGAGCAATGTCTTCGGCGCCTATGGCAACTTCATCAACGACCCCATGGCAGCCCAGCTCGTCGGCCAGGTCGGCCAGAACGCCTTCAAGCACGTCGAGCAGAACGTGAACCGATGGGTCAATTTCGCGGCGCTGAAGCACTACTTCAACGTCACCAACGGCTACGTCATCAACAAGCTGTTCCTAGTGCTGTTCCCTTGGCGTCACAAGCCGTGGTCGCGGAAGCAAGCAGTCGGCCCCAACGGCCAGGAGGGCTGGTATCTTCCCCCGAGAAACGACATCAACAGCCCAGACATGTACATCCCCGTCATGGCTCTTGTCACCTACATTCTGCTGTCGACACTGCTCGCCGGTCTCAGGGGCCAGTTCCAGCCCGAGCTGTTGGGGTACACCGCCTCCAAGGCCGGTGTCGTTGTGATAGTTGAGATCCTCCTGCTCAAGCTCGGGTGCTATTTCCTGAGCATATCCAACGAGTCCCAGCTGCTCGACCTTGTGGCTTACTCGGGCTACAAGTTTGTCGGTATCATCGTGACAGTGGCTATAGCGGAGCTGGTGAACGGCGGGAAAGGCACTGGTGGCTGGGTTGGCTGGTCCGTCTTCTTCTACACCTTTCTCGCCAACTCGCTCTTCCTGGTACGTAGACGCACATGATGTTGATAATTTCCAAAAAAAGGGCGACTGTCCCACTAATTCTTGAACTAGATGCGATCTTTAAGATATGTGCTGCTTCCGGAAAGCTCAGGGGGCGATGCGCGAGGCCCCATGCAGACGGACTCGAGGACGAAGCGAAGCCAGAGGACACAGTTCCTCTTCGCCTATTCTTACCTGGTTCAGCTGATGTTTATGTTCATACTGTGTTAAAAGCGATTTAGAAATCGACAAGAATCCATCCCTCCAGGCGCCCTTTCGCGAATATCTCCCCAAGCAATGAGAAGCGATGTACGTTGATTGTTAGCTTGTGCATGTCTTTACCAAGGGCCGCTTGTAAGCTCCTCAGCTTCACAGGTTCAGCGTACCTACCTGATTCATCTCTCTATAAACATACCTCTGGTGCAGCCCTTTCCAGCCTCTTGTTACAGGTATCCCTTTGACTGCCAACTCAGCTACAAAATGCCAAGCCGCTAGTTCAGCCAATCAAACGAGCCGAAAAAAGGCTACCTTGTCTCTCACCAAATTTTGGCTTGAGAAGATGTATATAAATACACAGGCGCTACCTCGCACTTAACGCAGCCGTATTTGTTCGCACGTATTTATCAACAGCGTATTTTCAGCTATTTCTTTTATAACAACCTTTTGCCAGAATCTCGACCTTAAAATTAGCTAGCATATAAAACTATAAATTCTTTTTTAAGTATTAATTTTTTTATATTTTATTTCTAGGAAAAAGCTTTTTTTTTTCTGAGCATTAATAATTGTTGGCTAAATGGCCTTTCGTACCTGTGATGTCACGCAAGAAATATGGAGCAAATTCTCCACTTTTTATGGTCTTGGCATTTTGTAGCTGAGTTGGCAGTCAAAGGGATACTTGTCAAAATAAGCTCCATCTCGAGCCCCACATTGCCACCTTTTTCTCCCTTCAGCCACAATACCCAAGATATATACCAAACGGCAATGAGGGGCTTGTTCGAAGATGCGATTGCATGCATTAACAACGCTTCGTTGGCGTGACATTGACACATTTAAACAAATCCTATTATACATACCATCCGGTGTGCCTGACAGGGTTTGGGATAGTGGGCTCTTTAATCGCCATTCAGTGATTCGATTGCTAGCCGTCTACTATTACAGTATTGCCAGGTAGCCTTGTATCAGGTACCTGTTCCCACACCCCAAAATTGACTTTTTATGATTGGAGACAATTGTGAACAGGTACAACCTTCCTCGCATTGGCCGCCACGTCTCTAATACTAATTGGCTTTACTTCTCCCTGGTTTTATATTTTGGGTAGCTAAGGTACCTACCTTAGCTGGCTCCTCACCTTGACACTCTTGCCCACTCCTTCATTAGGTAGACATCTATCTGATCAGGGTTCACAGCTATACAAGTGTACATAAATACATAACGTAAGAAACTACCTACAGCTAGCGATATTTACCGTTGAGCAATAGCTCTCGCCCGACCAAGCTCGTGCGAGAAAAGAAGAAGAAGAAGAAGGAAATCATGGCATTACCTCCCATCGTTTCGGCCACCTTACAGTCGGCTGTTCTTGCAGCGACTTCCAATATATTGGCTCAATGCCTGACGGCCTACCAGACTGATGTATGTAGCATTACGGATCACCTGCCTCTCCTGGATATGACTAAGAATCGCCCTGACTAACCACGCGGCTGGGCTAGAAACCTCTAGTTTTTGACCTAGTACCGATCTTCCAATTCGTGCTATATGCATTTCTTAATGTGCCGCCCAACTTCTTATGGTACGTAACTCGCTGTAAATAGAACATGAGCACTCGAGCCTTGCACATGCTTTCTGCCCACTGAATCTACCTACGCCGTTCGAGTTTGCTAGGTATCACCACTCTGACTCTTACGCAGGCAAGAGTTCCTAGAATCGACATTCCCAGCGTTCCATGTATCGCCTACCCGCGCCGCTGTGGAATCAGCAGCTGCGAGTGATGAGAAGGAACTGGACAAGGAGGCCAGGGAGGGGAAACTGGTTGAGTCCAAGCTGAACATCACCAACACGATCGTCAAGGTGGTTCTAGACCAAACCGTCGGCGCCGCCGTCAACACCTTCCTCTTCAGTCTCTTCATCCATTCCATACAGGCGGCCATGCCCCGGCCTCTGGGCACTCCGCTGGGCAATCCCGACAAGAGCTTGCAGTATCTGCTAACGAGGGGGGCCATCGACTACACGAAGGTGGATTGGACCAGTGTAGTCGCGAACAGCAGGCAGGAGTTCCTCCCCATTCTCGTCGCCGGGTGGAAACTTTGGCCTTTTGTGAGCTTGATTAACTTCGCTTTCGTCAAGAGCATCGAGGGGCGCAATCTAGTCGCTAGCCTCGCTGGGGTAGCTTGGGGCATCTACATGAGTCTTCTGGCTGCCCGGGCTTGAATTTACATGGCCGCCACATCTGGGGACTGAAGTGGTTCACGGGACTGTCGCCACAAACTTTTTGTGATTCTACAAAGTTTCAATGGTTGAAATCGGTCTTCCCAGTATAAATGTGGATCAGAGATTAGGTCTGCCGGTTCTTGCCTATTGATTCAGGCACCAGAAGTATGAGTTGCACCTCACCCTTCTCAGCTAACCCTCTTTGAGTGGCTTTCTCTTCACTGCCACGTTTTCGTCAGTTGAGGTCGAGTTTGGAAATTATAAATAGACAGGGTCAAAGTATAGACGTTGTCGGCGGCGCTAGGAAAGGGTTTATTTGTGCGACAACTGAGTTTTCTTTGAATCAAGCGGTATGGCTCATTGATGAGACTCTGCACACCCGGCTACGGTTTATTACTTGATACTCATCAAATTCATTATCTTTACTCGCTCATTTGAGCTATCGCCTTGCTACTGATCGTGGAAGTGTAGTGCGGCAGTGATCCAGGACGCGACGTATATCTAAGCCGATTCGGAGTCATCCTCACCGTCCAAACTTGAGTCTTGCGAATCCATGACAAAGACCGGGCGGATAACTGTGCCAGTCTTTGACATGAGCAGACGGTCATGTGAGCCATCAACAACTCAGATGCCCTACATTAGATACCAAGCGGAATTTCTTTGTTTCACGGCTGGGAACAGATAGCGCCAATGCTACATGTCATATACTCACCCGCGGCGAGCAGCCTTTGATCCAGGTTAACAAAGAGGTGAAAATTAGCAAAGGCGTCTCTACCACCCACCACGCAATGCATCCTCATACTCGCCAGCTCCAAACTCGTTCATACAAACCTATATCAACTCAGCACATAAGTTCAATGGCAGACAACTCAGGGGAATTCTAGGCGCAGACAATCTTGCTTCAACTCCGCGAACCATAGTCAAGCATCAGCATCCGAGGTACACTACCCGACTAACTATGCCTCCGGATCAAATCCCCAGCTCATCCAGAACACCCAGCACTTCGCGGCCACCGACATCCGGATCTCTCGATACGAGGAAGGTCGACCTGTGTCGCACCACGGCGCGCCGCATCTTGCGAAATGGCTTCGAGGTCAACCATCTGGACGCATACCACAGTGTACAAATTGGCACCGAACCGGACACTGGCGTTGTCCTCGTCGTATCAGCTGGACGTTGGCCCATACGTGACGTCAAACATACACATGCTGGCATATCTGAAGGGCTGACGGATATGGCAGAAGACGGGAGTGAGTTTGCCTTATTCGTTAAATTCCCCATTTCGCTCTGCTATGGCTGGGGAACAGATTCTGTTTCGGCTTGGTAGCTTCGTCGATACTCACTATGCCTCCAGAGAGGTTTTCAGAACATTGTATAGGGGGGTGGAAAGAAGGACTACTGCTGACTTTGCTATTGTAGTGGACGGTAAAATGATTATATACGGACTTGGCTTCCAGTTTGTGCAAAAAAATCAATAGCTCGCTGCGACTGAACATATCAAGCAGCCCAGATTCATAGACAGCTGCAATGTGTATAGATTTTGAAAAAGACCTCTAGTGGTATTGCGCTTATTAGAGCTGCAAGCAATGTATCACACAAGTAGACCCCTAGTCTCAAGTCTGAGCAATTAGATTGATATTGTTTATTTAAAGAATCTTTTTATTTGCCAGAGTAGCAATACTGGATAGGCTAGAGTGAGAGTGGCTCTGTTTATTCTCTTTTCTATGCATGCTCAAACTAATTAATCATATGGGGACTTTGAAAGTTATCAATCTGGGATTAGTGAAATTATCTTATGGACATATGTTGTCCTGGAAATATTAGAGATCTAAGAGTTTTGCATTATCGTTAGCTATGTATTATCTGCTTGACGGTTCTAGATCTGTGAAATACTCATCTATGAGTGGTTCCCTCGCTATATCAAGGTCTATAATTCCAAATGAGAACCATACTTTGCCCTGTAGATATGTGTGCCGGAACTCAGGATGCCTTGGGTTAGCTGCCATCTCTCTGGTCTTTCTTTGCAACTCCGGATTCGCTAGTGAGCAAGGACTTTGAATGGGCCTAACTGAGATCTCGGCAACGAGGGCTACTCCAAGGTGTGAATGCAGCTCGTATGTGTGCGGTCCCGGGCCATCAATAAGAAAGCCGTACGGTAGGATAGTATCGACAGTCTTGATATTACAGCTATCTACGTTAAACCACTCATTCGAAGTCAACGTAACATTGTCCGTGAGGGCCGCGTGCTTTCTAAAAGCAGGGTCTCGGCTAGCCGCAGGGATTGGAACCATGCTCCTGTGAGCCCCACAGGGGGGATAATGAGAAGACCGCTGGTTAGACATGATCATATATATTAATATCTGTCGGCAACTAGCTAGGTGTCCTAAATAACAATACTAATTCGAGACGAGTCGCTTACCACTATTGTCTTGAGGAACGCTTATGTATGGTTTCAGTGTACAAAACGCGGCTTTGTTTTATTTCCAGCCTCGTAGGACAATTTGTGTCATTCACAAAACCTGTGCATGCTAACGAAGACAACGTTATGGATATAGCTTATTAAGAATATGTTTCAATAAAAAAGGTCACACCGGAAATCGGTTAGCCAATAGATACAGGCCAGAAGGCACAAGGAATCCTTCCAGCAGGTGTTATGGTTTGCTGCCTATCTAAGATCTCCATCCACGCTGGAAATAACTTTGATCCTTCTAGGCCTCCTCCTGAACTAAATATCTTTCGGCACGAGGAGAGGAATCGTCACCAAAGCTGTCGTAGCTTGCCGTAGTCCAATGTTGGACATGGAGCGGATATACCCACTGACCTGTATTGTTTAAGGCCTATGATCTGTACTCGATTTCTATTGTCGGGATTTCTACGATCGGCTGGACGATGATTATCACAATTTGTAATTCACTTCTTCTTTGTCTGAGGTTACACACATTCGTTATCACAGGGGGGTGCCACCAATGGTACCTAGGTATGCATACCGAATACGCCAATATCGCCGTCAATCCCTCTAAAATATTGCCGCTCATTGAGCCAACGGGAAGAGCCCTTCCTATAAAGCAGGCAGACTATCGTATCCTTGTACAAGTTGGTATATCAATGCTAATCAAAGTCGCTGGGAGTTCAGCCGCATACCAGACATTGAAATCGACAGTATCTTCTAATACGGCGAAGTTAGTCTTCTTTCACGAGCTCGAGCCTCTTGGGCTACCAAATAAGCTTCGAAATGGGGCTCTTTAACTACTATTGTTGTTGTATCTAAGCACGTCCGCTCACATGGATAGTTTGGGCTCCATATCTTGGCCGACCCAACCGCTCTTTTGGTGCCGCACGCTGCAGCTCTGTACCAATAATGATTTGACGAGCGAATGTATCTCAATACCTTGAGATACCTAGGTGGTTACTGCTTACAGACTACTAGGCTCGTGCTTGATACGATGATAATTTTCTCTTTCAGAGGCATATTGATCGAATACTATGCTCGCATGATCAATCGTGAATCATGTACACTAATTGACAGAGAAACCCAAAGAATCCGGTGGGTGTTACCCAACTACAAATTTGCAAGACATAATTGGCGATTTACTGGGCCGGAGTTGCGGGAGGGCTTGCCCTTTTCTAGGCAAGTGGAAAGCGATATGAGGTTGGGCTGCTGGTTTTCCCGTCCCGAACGCGCCAGGTAGGAGAGTTTTGCGCGTGAAGTTGAGCTGGAACAGTCAGTCATATGACTAAGCGTCTGAGCTCCCAAGGCTAGTCATTTGCGTCGAAATACCGCTAATATTGGCGCGAATCTGTATCCAGCGCCTTCGCCAATTCAATGGATCGCCTGCTCTTGCCACGTTAAAAACCAATTGTTATCTTCAAACGAACCACGAGGTGTAAATCACAATGGGAGATCGAAGAGAACACATGAGAAATCCCTCTGTTCCCATCACTATTCGCCACTCTAATTACATGCTGAGCTTATACAGTCGACTTAAACCTGAGGGGTCATTGTCATCGCCACTGAGTGAGTGGGCATCCCGTTTCCAACATTCAAGGTTTTTCGGAAGGCATTTGGCCAGCATCGAGTTCATGTACATGAGATACGCCTTCCATTTCAGACAAGGTTGTGCCTCCTCGTTTGTAGGGCGCGGGTGAAATAACTATTTTCTCGCCACTGATCGGATTGCTCACGGCAGTAAAGGCCCCTTCGTCTTTTGGGGGAGGAGCTGGCGGTATCTGACTTAGTAATATTTGACGACGGCGACGTGCATAGATGTAAAACCCCACGGCCAATAATGACACAGCGGCGATGACGCCCACCACAATGCCAGCTATGGCACCTGGCAAGAGCGACTTGTGCTCAGAGCCTCTATGTTGGGCCTGCTCACTGGTTAGAAGCTTCCGCACGCGCATGGGGGCATTTGGGGACCGATCCAATATGTCTACTCACCAAATAATCAGGGGAGACAGAATTGGCGGTGGTGGGCGAGACTGATACAGCTATCCCATCAATGACATGTGCATAATTTGCAAATCCTGACGTTGAAGCCGTGATCAACATCGAGCCGGACGAAGAAGCGGGGCCAAACACTTCGATATACGTGGAGCTACTGAGAGGCCATTCGCTATAGCATGTGCCTCCGTACGCCGGACGCTTTGGGTCCAGTGTTGTTTGTGGTGGCGTGAGTTCGTAGCCACTTGTCGCGAATTAGCTCCTCTCCTTAAATCATGAGGGTAATGTACCGACTACGATAAGCGAATCGAGAAGGCGGGACTTACACGGGGCAACAGGCTTGATAATCGTCTTTCTTGGAGACTACCTGCCAGCCAAATGGGCAGACGAGAGGACTCATCAGGGGCACCAACGACCCCACGGTGGTTGGATTCACATGATATGTCGTATAATACTCGAGAAACTCAGATGGGTAACAATCCGACACGGTCGTGCCCGGAACCGGAACTGGCTCATTGAGCCAAATGAAATACCCAGGCGGGGATAACATGGTAAGCTGTGCTTGATTACACGAGTCCGGCGGTATAAACGTAGTCGTGAGTGGAACAGCATACGGTGTTGTCGTCGTGGGTTGGCGAGTCGCCGTCGTTAACGTTGGATCTGTCCGAGGACGAAGAGCCCTTGCATCTATACCCTCTCTGTCCAATCGAATTGGTGGCGCCCGAACTATCCTCTGATGGTCGAATCCAGCTATGGTGTCGGCGCAGGCCATCACCATAGTGGCCGACGAGAGAGACCATGGCCGCATATCGTATAGGATGCTAGCTTTGGCGTGGGAGGCCTGTTCTAAGCACTTCAAATCTGAGTTGCGAAGGTTGCGACAGTTGTCCACACATGGTGGTGTCTAGGTAAGAAGATGTCCAACTAGCGGCCAAGGTAGGTGAGAGAAAGTGTCAAGTTGATCGACAGCATGGGCTATTTTCTCTGGCAGGAGGTATGGCATGTGCTTGTTCTGCTCCTGGTACGCTAAGGAACTGGGGGCTATAATCTAGCTCACGGTACCTAGTCTACCTACAGCGCACCTGCATCATAATGGCAGTGGGATGTTCCTGAAAAAGAATAGGATCGTGGAAAGGGGCCGAGAATGGCGAAGGGGTGGTTAGTATCAGCCCTGTGTTATTGGTTCCAGGATTGATAGGAATCCATCACTGTAACCCCAACGCTGTCATCATGCGTACTTTCAGATGGATGTGGGCTGGGACATGCCGGTTGGACTGTTATTATGTAGAGCGGCATTTCATCTCTATTCACCTCGTACCCTATCTCCAGACTAGTATTGTCCTGATGAATGCGAATGCGAACCTGAGTATCTGCAGACGGTGAGTGGTCCCTGTCCCGGCAAAAGCCACACAACGCCACCGATATTCCTCGATATGTAGTGATACCTTGACTTGCTTGATAGGGCTTTTTGGAGACCCCCTGGAGGTGATCAAGGAATCTGAGACGGGGGCCTACTGTACGTGCTGCGTAGTATAGCGTGGTGTAAGGTGGTAGTACTAGTAGTGTAAGTATACCTACTAGTAGACGAAGCACCTGCCGGTACGCTTTGCCTTGGTTTCTGGTCTGGGATTGCACACCTACTGTAATTATCTGCCACACTATCAAGTCTGGTGAACGGGTAAGTACCGTCGCCGTAGCCAGGTTGCGCATAGACGGGGCAGGTCCCCGATTACCCACGATGGGCAGCCTGATGGGTATGGCTTGACACCACTAAATAGGTAGTCCACATCATGGCTTACGTACAAACGGCACCTTTGCTTTCACACAAGCTGGTCTCGTCGTAGCAGGCATAGGACTACCGTAGTTTATAGCGCAAATACGGAGTAGCCGTGTATAGATAAACGCCTACCACGACAATCTTATCAAGGCAGATATCCTGCCCGAGAATGATTGCAACAAAGCAATTAGGATGGGCTGGTTACTGTTCTTCCAGTATCGGGTTGCGCCACAGTCTCGCATATTTGCTTCGCTTCGGATGTTTCGAAGGGGACCGACCCCACCTTGCCCGTAAGTTGCCAACCGGTTCACGACAGGTTGCCGCTCGCTTATGGAAACAACAATGTCGTATGCGTAGCGATGATCTATCTGGATGCTACCTACCTATGTAATACGTCCCCTGCTGTACGACGGAGATTTTCCGCCGTCATTCGTTCGCGCGACGAATAAAGGCGCTCTCCTAGTGATTACTACTTACAAAGCCTGCATTTATTATCAGCAATGCTTCGACTTAACCCTAAGAATATACCGAGCTACCTACCTTAGCACACCGAACCATTGGTCGCCACATCAGAAATTGTTGAATAGGGGAACGCGTCGATTGCTCGGATGCTGGTGCATCAAGCATACCTATAAATAGTCAAAGGTCGCCGATCGCACGCACTCGTGAGCGACTATCGTGGACATCGACCAAAAGATGTGAAAGTGGGCGAGAAAAGCACAGCGAGAACAACGATGTCAATATCGAATTTATTGTAAGCCACACTTGGGGAGGAGTTGACTCGAAATGCACGAAGGGGACTACTATGCTGCTTGTAGATACTACCTAACCTACTAGTAGTACCTTCATACGGACATTACAGAGGAGTAAGTAGTGGGTGGCGGTAGGTGTAAATCAGCAAATGTGGCGTATTTACTACTGATTGCAATTCCTCGAGCGGCTGGATACAGCAGGGTGCTGGGAGAAACCTGCTCATACACCGTATTCCTACTTAGATAGGCGCGCGGCTGTCGCGCCAGGCGGCAGGAGACTGGAGAAGAGGAAAGAAAAGGAAGAAGGGGTTGTTACACGTACTTACCTTTACTAGTTATACCGCCATCTCCTGTGCTTATTTCTAGGTTTCCGGGTCTTCCTGCAAATACTACTAGGTACTTTCCGTCTTTGTTCTTGTCGTCACTGTGACACCACCTCCCTCCCCATTTCCCCTTGACCCCCTACCCCTTTCTTTACCAAATTCCTGATCCTGCCGGAATGCATCGTCGCAATTATCTGCACTCAAGGCGGGTGCCTGGCTCTGGTGCGGGGCACGATGCACTGCATACAGTGCACTGACTCGACTCTACGATTGAGGGCGGCAGGTAGGACCAAAAGGATTTCATACATGGTCAGCTGGAATGACCTTGACGGAAATGGTACATACTATACTGACTACCTATTAGCACCCCGGGGGTAATACGTAAAGGTGGCAGCAACTATTACAGCACTTCGAAAGCATTACAAGCGAAGACAATAGCAGAAGATTTACAAGGACGCCACTATGTCTATCTAGATACCATGTCGACAAGCGAATATAATATCTATATAGAAATACCATACAAAAAGAAAACTTTTCTGTATTGTGAATACTCTCTATACGTCGAAAAGCTTGCTCAGCCATGTTTATCCCGGTAGCCATATTGGCCATACAGACTTAGATAGCCATACAGCCCACATATAGACTGGCCATATAGACTGGAAATACAGACTGCAGCCCACATACTAAGTATAAGGATTATCGCTGCAGTCAATCCACCACCACCACCACCATCCTCCGTACGTTGCAGAGGCTCAAAAAGCAGCGGAATCGCTTCGGCAGTCCATAACTTTAACGGAGGACTCTATAGCCTTCGCTATATACGCTGGTATAGCTGGTAGTCTTATGAAAGCGTATATACGTACGGAAGCGTAATTAGCTTAATTCTAGTAGCATACAGGCTAGCCGCTGTAATAGTGGTTTAAATTCTAGTACCCCTTTCAACCTGGTAACGATGTAGAAAAATAAACTATATGTGAATAATAAGGTATACTAATTTAAAAGGGATTCGCGTATTTAAGCCTTGTAGCAATAATATTTAAAGGGTAACAGCATATTGACTTTCGTAGCAGTTGCGAAAAGGCTTACCACTCTGGTAGGCCTACGGGAGACCCCGTCGGCCTACTACAAGTAGTAGTACGCCAAAGGTCGGCTCGAGCCGGATGGCGTCAGATCGGTGAAAGTCTATGGGTACTGGATTTGACAGAGTGATGATCATGTGATTTGCTTCATGTACTCCGTACTGGTCCTGTGTGACCTTTTATTTACAGTAACCCCCCTTCTTTTTCAGCCTCTCCCTATCCATCTCTTGTCAAGCCACGGTGGATGGAGACATACCATGGTCATTACCGTACCAAAACGCGCAGGGTCCAGTAAACTGTCGATCAATAGTTGAAAGTTTCTCAATATTCAATTAACGGTTTATCCTTATAGGCGTTTGAAATCATAAACGTTGATGAATTTAAACGTTGAAGCCTTTTTCAACGCTTAAAAATTTTAAACGCTTGAGATTCTTTTAACGCTGGACTGCGCTATACGCTATACGCCATACGCCATACAGGCTACAGACTGCCGTTCAGACTGCCATTCAGACTGCCTGCTATTCTGACTGCCATACAGGCTACGGGACAGCCATACAGGCTACGGGACAGCCATACAGGCTACGGGACAGCCATACAGGCTACAGGACAGCCATACAGGCTACCTGACTGCCATACAGGCTGCCTGCCATTCAGACTGCTATACGGAGTGCCTGCCATACAGCCCATACAGCCATGGAAGTCGCGATAGCTTCGCCTACTTCAATTCAAATAACGGCCGGAATTCTATTTCCAAGTAGAATAGTTAATTTGGTAGCGCTCGCAATATATTACTGTTCAACCCTCCCATGTGCCAGAATTTTCAATGTCTCAAAAAGTAGCCTGTAGCCCGTACAGCGTAGCCAATACAGCGTAGCCAATACAGCGTAGCCAATACAGCGTAGCCAATACAGCGTAGCCAATACAGCGTAGCCAATATAGCATAGCCCATATAACGTAGCCTAGGTACGTAGCCTGCGTAGCCTGCGTAGCCTGTACAGCGTACCTAGCTTTTCTTTTTCCAGCGTATTTAGTGGTCTTCAACGTTTAAAGATTTTTAACGCTTAAGATTTTCAACGCTAGAAACTTTTCAAGCGTTTAAATCTATTAAACCGTTTAAAAAAATAAACTCTCGCTCAAGTATTTATTTGCTTCAACGCGTTGAAAGTTTTCAACTGCCATTTGACCGTCAATCGACGGTTTACTGGACCCTGCGCGTTTTGGTACGGTACCTAATGGGATAGTGGCCAGCCGATTGATACTGTTCAAACTGGGCAGCTTAACTGACATACCGGCTTCTCCTATCACCACGTATCTAGAATGTTGACATTCGACAATCTGGTAGCTAAATCCGGGCGGGCTTCTGGAAAGGTAGGTATATGCTATCTATGGAGAAGTTGAAGCTGGCCAAAGAGAAATGAACATCAAAGCAGCATGCACGACGATGTCGACTGGTATCTCGGCCTGGTTGCTCACTGATGTCTACATTTAGACAAGTACTATAGTAGCCCTCTTTGGACATCAGCTTGGTTAACAATGAGGTTTCAACGTGGGAAGAAATCGACGGAATGGAACGCAGGCTGGGGCAATGGGATTAAAATCTAGAACTTCGTAGTCTCCGATTAGTGCACCCTACTGAGTACCTTAGGCAGGGTCCCTTATAGAGCCTCAGTGGAGATAGATGCACTAAACCTTGGAACATTTAATCACCACAAGTACGGAGGTACCTGGGGGGCCCTGCTTGTATCCTTATGTATCCTATGTCTTGCTCAATAGCATCGCCACATTGTGAGACGAGCTGGATACCTTCTCTCCAGACAAGGCAACAAGCCGAATGAATGAACAATGCATCAATAGCATTGTCAGCCTTTGATCTCACAAGTGATGTTCGGCCACGAAGCACTCACGATTTCATGGGGAATTTCTGCTTCCTACTTTGGGCTTCAATGACATAAATGCGTATGCTTGGGCATGTGTGTGGCATGATATTACCAACGACCATTCGCAGATATTTACCTACCTACGTACCATTTACTGCGAGGGAGATAATACGCTGGTGATCCGTGTTCCTTATACCTTGCGATCCTCCATCGTTACAACCACGATTGACCAGTATAGGGATTTCTTCTACTGCAGTCTCTTAAAGTCCAAAACTGTATCACATCTATCACTGAGGGATGGATGGGGATGGGTTAAGTTACTTAGCCCAGTAGATGAGTGCATGCAGATACGAATGGATGCGTCTACCGTCGCCCTTTGTCGCGAGAGAGCGAGCGGGGACAGCGACGGTTCGCCCAGCCCATCAGCCCATCAGCCTGTCTGTCTGTCTGTTTGTCTAGCTGTCTGGATTTGGGTCTGGGTCGCCTGTGTGGACGTTTGCCTGTTTGCCTGTCCACCTGGTCAGTCGATTGGCCGCCCTTGCACGATTCGACCAACGCCGAACGAGGAAATGCCCAGACGAGGGAGCGTCGAGTCGAGTCTTGAAGAGAGGACGCCATTACGGACCTCATTTGGTTCGAAGCCTGGACTATCTAGGCACATAGGCGACTGCTTGCTCATTAATTGATCGAAACCGAATGAAGTGTGCCGATGAAATGCTAGCCCATAAGTCCCGCAGCTAAATAGTAGTACTAAAGAGCTGTGGCTGCCCAACTGTGCCGCCTGCCTACCCAGGTACTTCCCTAGGCTAGTAGATATTACATAGGGCTACTGGCATTGGGGTCGATAGATTCGGGGCGAGCTGTTGTGCCTGTGCTCGTGCAAGTAGGTGCCTGCCTTACTTACTAGTAGGCCTCTACAGGTACAAACGTCGGGGACGCAATGGTGGAAGCAAGCAACTTCTAAGTTGGAAACTTGGAAGCAAGCGACAGCAAAGCATACCTATTTAAGTACTTATTTGTTAGGCAAGGGAAAACACCACCTGTGGAGACCCTGCCTGGCCTGGCCTAGTCTAACTTAACTTGACCGCTGTTGTCTGGCTGTCCGCCCCTTCCCTTCCCGCCTATCAATTCCCTACTGAAATTCCCACAGCAAGCCTACGTGCAGTTTCTGCACCCTGTAACCCAGCACCAAACCTAGGTACCTCCCAACCAGCCAGTGCCACCGCCTTAGCCTCCCTCAGGTATCCCTAGCCTCCCTAACCCTCTCCGTCTTCCCTTTCTCTCTCCTCCTTTCCCGTCTCTTCCCTCTGCCAACTACAACCTACAGTCCACACTACCCATCAACCTTTCTGTTGTCCGAAGGGCGTCGGAAAGGCGTCGTCTCTCAAGTGCCACGCCTTTCGTTTTGTTTGCCCTCTCTCCTCTCTCGCGTCGACTTCACTTCTTTTCTCGTGCCGGCGTCTGGAAGCCCGCTAGTGCTGCCACGTTCAATCGAACTATAATCCTCTTCCGTCCGGAACCAACGCTGACGGAGAGACAAACTCTATCTTCGGGTAAGAAGATTCCTCAACTAAACAGCCTCCGCCTCCCGTGCCTTCTCATCCCATACTTGAATCACTGCAATTCTCTGTCAAGGCCTTGATCTCATAGCTAAGCCGGCGCCGCCGCTCCTTTCCATCATCTCACTGTTTCTCTTTGTCAACCTCGTTCATTTTAATGTTGTATTTTCCACCCATTCTTACGACCACTACACTACCAACCAGCATTGGTCCGCCTCTTCAAGACTTGTATGTTTCCGTTGGCTCCTGACAAGGACAAGTTTTCTTTGGCCCATCGTCATCACCGGTCCATCCCTCTGACCTCTCACATCGTGCATCTGAAACCCCATCCGAATCATCATCGGTTCATTCGTTCTATTTGTTTGGAACATACCCTAGTTCGTCTCATGCTGACCTGATCACAACGCCACAGATCGCTCAGACCCTGACAACATCCTTCTTCAACTACCTTAGGCGTTTCGTCGAAACCACATCCTCACCCCCCAATACGTCTACCAACTACATCGAGGTAGCTCCGAGCTCAACCCTTTGTCAAAATGACTACAATGGTATGTTGATATTCTACTATATAGCTCTTGTGAGCACGTGCAACCAAACGAGGCGGTGGGCGAGATCCGACCATCAGTGTCAGCAAATACGCACCCAGCCATACTCTATACGCACCAATAAGCTGTTTTCACACAGAGACTGCTTTCTGCAAGTCCATACTGATGCATCTCGTTTAGGATCTCCGCGTCGGTAACAAGTACCGTATCGGTCGCAAGATCGGTTCCGGTTCTTTTGGTGATATTTACCTCGGTACCAACATCATCTCAGGTGAAGAGATTGCCATCAAGCTAGAATCTGTCAAGGCCAAGCATCCTCAGCTTGAATACGAAGCACGCGTCTATAAATCCCTCGCCGGAGGTGTCGGTATTCCCTTTGTTCGTTGGTTCGGTACCGAATGTGACTACAATGCCATGGTTCTGGACCTCCTTGGACCGAGCTTGGAGGATTTATTCAATTTCTGCAACCGCAAGTTCTCGTTGAAGACTGTGCTGCTCTTGGCTGATCAGCTTATCTCTCGCATCGAGTACATTCATGCCAAGTCATTTATTCACCGAGATATCAAACCCGACAATTTCCTCATGGGCATCGGCAAACGTGGCAATCAAGTCAATGTCATCGATTTTGGTCTAGCCAAGAAGTACAGAGACCCCAAGACTCACTTTCACATTCCTTACCGTGAGAACAAGAACTTGACGGGCACGGCTCGCTATGCTTCGATCAATACTCATCTGGGTGTCGGTAGGTCACTTCTCCATGACTCGGGGCCCTATTTCCAGCCGTACTGATAAACAATAATAGAACAATCCCGCCGTGACGATATGGAGTCTCTTGGCTATGTCATGTTGTATTTCTGTCGTGGATCTCTTCCCTGGCAGGGGTTGAAGGCCGCTACTAAAAAGCAGAAGTATGATCGAATCATGGAGAAGAAGATGACTACGCCTACCGAAGTTCTCTGCCGGGGCTTCCCGAACGAATTTGCCATCTATCTCAACTACACTCGGTCCCTACGCTTTGACGACAAGCCCGACTATAGCTACCTTCGCAAGATCTTCCGGGATCTTTTTGTCCGTGAAGGCTTTCAGTATGATTACGTGTTTGACTGGACTGTGTACAAGTACCAGAAGAACGCACAGGCCATTGCACAGGCTGCTGGTCAGGGTGCTGAGGAGGACGAGAAGCGTCGTACGAATGCCACTACCGCTGGTGCAAGTGCTCAAGCTAACGCTGTTAAAGCGAATGCAATTCCAAGTACTCGACGCAAGGTGATCGAACGCGGTCCTCCAGGCGTTGACACTCCCGAAACCAACCGAGCCGTCGGAGGAAGCGACAGGATGTGAGTGTCTCGCCAACCCAGTCCAGTTAAAGCATTCCTAGTAAGGAATCATCTTTCCTTCGAGTTTGGTGTGATTCATAACGCTGGCCGGAGGAATTGCTGACATGATTGCTGACACTTCAGTCTACGGTAACAGGCTGCGGTCAGCTTCCAAAGTTCAAGGAACAGGTTCCGGATATGCGTCTGGTTCTTACCGCCCTAAATGATCATCGGCTTCGGCCCTCTCATATCATAGTTCCGCATTGTGGAGGTAGTATCGACTGCCTATGATTACACCACAAGAACACCCTCCTCGTGGTAGACTTGTTGTTGCCCGTACGTATAGCACCAGTAGATCTGTTTGCGGATCGTGGTCGCAGGTTGGGCAACAGAGAACTACGCACTATCTCCTTTCATAGTGTTTGGGTTACTTTGGTTTCTGTTCTTCGATGACTCTCGGTTTACGACTCAATTCCATGGCTCGAACAGGTCAAGAGGCTCACAGAGATGCGATTCATTATCGGTTCATCCGGTTCTTTGTTGCGTCATTTGTTGAGCAGTCTGTCCTTGTTCGAACGGCACGTCCGGCACTCAGCAATTCGCGGTGTGTCGTTTCCGTGGTCTAGGTTCATTGAGGCGAACTCGGTCGATACGTGCTCGTTAGCCAGCTGCGTCCCCCTTGGTATTCGCTCAACCCAGAGATTGAGTACGCGGCATAGAGTGGACCCGTTCTACTCTGCGCGTGCTCCTTCGATGCGATCTCATCACCCTCACCGATGTGGCCAGACTGGAGGTTTCCTTATCAGCAATGCATTTTTTTCCTTTTTCGTCTCGTTTTTCTTTATTTCCTTGGCATGTTAACTGGTTTGCTGCGTCATCACGCTAGAGAGGAAGAGTTCACGTGCCAGAGCACCATTCTTTTTGGTAAACTGAGTACGCCTGCGCAGGAGCCTCATACGATCCTACCACCGTAGACGCCGAGCTACGGCCCGTCACGACCTGCGTCGCAATCTATGATGATGGCAAATAAGGGTAGGAACTCGTATACTTCGCAACATCGTTGTTCAACTTGTCTGGGGAATGGTTGCTTCCGGCCCGGGTTTGAAGTCTTCGTTAAACAAGTCATTGCCGGTCGCCTCTAGAAGCTACCAGTGAGTGGAAGTCCCGGCTGCATTCCTGCCGTGGATTGGAGACGTCGGGTTTGGTTCTTAGTCACTGTTATAGTGGCTCAGACCGTTGGACGAGGTGCAAGGCGCAGGCAGGACACGGAGAGTCATTATAATAAGCTTGTCCGGGGCTGGAGCAATGCGAGAAGAAAGAAGGTGGAGATCGGGTCAAGGACATAATGGCAGCGCCAGTGGAACAGACGTGAGATTCATAACTGCATCCATCCATCCCCCCCTCCCCTTCCCCTTAAGAATGACAGAATGGTAGACAGACAGTACACGCTAGGTAGCATCAAGGAATTCTTTTCTCTCAATATATACCAAATCTTCGTAGGCTGGCGTGACACGTGAGCAACTTGTTACATAGCCGAGAAGGGTCCGAGGGCACCAGCGTGGTTTCATCCAGTCGCGAGTGAAGAAACATGCCCCGCCTCAGAGCACTAGGTGGCCATGGTGTTTTCAGGCTCGGGTCGAGCTCGGCAATCGCGATAGGCAGCATGGCACATCTAGGCCGATGGTACGAGGCTGTGCGCGTCACATGGGCGGCAAGCGTCTGTCTTGTTTGGCCCATACTTATTAGCCCTCTTGTCACCGGTGATTTATGGCAACTAGTGTTGCCTAGTGCATTAGGGTAGAAGGAGGGTATAAAGGAGTTGCTCAGCGTCTTGTCGACAGAGAAGGGGCCGATCGCATCAATCTTCATACAGTATCCAAGTACCTACCTAGGTAGTTTGATATCCTCGGCTACGTACTTGCATTTGCATGTAAGTTCGACGTATGCCTGCCTAATCGGTACGAAGATAGTACTACATTAAGTAGGTATTCCTATCGATGGCAAGCGCGCAGTAACACGATACCTAGCGAAGGAAGAGAGACCTGTGCACAGAGGTATGGGTGCATATATCAGCACAATCAGCAACAGCTCCTCTGAGAGAGATCCATCCTAACTTAGCCTACGAAGTTATACAACTCGCCTTTTTTTTCCTTTTGTTTTGTTTTGTTTTCTTTTTGGTCAACAAACAAACGAAGACAAGTGGGCGACTACAGTACGGCACGTCCTGGCACCCTCACACGCCACATCTGATCTGAGGGGCTGAGTGTGGTTTACCAGACCAGGGATCGGTCAGCTGGATCATAGTCTACATCAGCCCAGTCTAGACTCAGGTTAGCTACCTAGGCAGGTAGCTGGCAGCTAAAAGGCATCTGTATAGACCCGACCCTCTAATCTACATACCGTAAAGTCTACCCCGCCACTCTCGGCATCAACCGGCGTCAACCGGTGTCAATCGAATCTGCGTGGTGCCTGAGGGTAGGTATGCACTGGGCACCCGTCTACATACGTACAAGTACATACCTACTTACTATGTATATAGGGTGCAATTAGGTATACGCGACTGGGGTCTCCATCTACCGGTACCTTACCTACCTACCGGTGGTCGTACAGAAGACATAGACATGTCGGTCCAGCAGCCTCATGGCCATGGCACAACCGCATCCGTGGACCTCTTCATCCTCACCTTCAACGCTGGAAAGGCACAGATCAACGACGCCGTCTTCGCCCGCCATCTTCGCAATGCCTTTGCCAGGAATGCCAGCGCCTTGCCAGAAATCCTTGTCGTGTAAGTCAGCCCGTTGCATGCTGCATGATGCATGCTGCCCAAGCAAGACTTACATCCCATTGCTCCAGATGCCTCCAGGAGATGGCGCCGCTGGAACACAGCTTCATCGGCTCCTACATGATCAACCCATATTTCGAGAGCTGGGTGTCTGCTGTGAATCTGGCTGCCAAATACTCCGTTGCTAGTCCAGGTCGAGACGAGAACGAGAACGAGAACGAGGACGAGAACGAGGACGCCTATGCAGAACATAGATACCGAGACGAACATGACGACGGTTTGCAAGTTACGCCTCGCCATAGACACCCCCCTTACACCCTCGTGACTACTCGCAATGTTGGTATGACCGGCATCCTGCTCTTTACTCGCGACCCTGGTGCTCTGCAGGACGTCAAGTCTACCGAGGTTAGCTTCGGAGCCGGCGACATGGCCAACAAGGGAGCTGTGGGCCTCCGTATGTTGTTGTCCAAGCACGACGCAGACGGCCGCAAGATACAGACCGAGCTGACCTTTGTCGGCACTCACTTGGCCCCCCACGAGTGGAATCTGGAGAAGAGGAACAAGAATTGGGCCAGTATCGTGTCTGGATTGCGTGAGTCTCCAGCTTGAGCTACATACTCTCCCTCCTCCCTTCCTCTTTTCCTAAGTCGTCATGGCAGCTACTCACTGCCGTCGTTGTAGTTTTCGAAGATCCTAAGAAGCTCCGCAGCGCCAAGTCCATTTATCCCACCCCTCGCTCATCAGAGACCGAGAGCGACGACGATGAGGGCGGAGCTCTGCTTTCTCGGAACCCACACAAGAGAGCTTTGCATGACATCACCATCTACAAGCCTGGCTCCCATCTTTTCGTTGCGGGCGATCTGAACTACAGAATATCCAAAACAGGCCCGACCTCCAAGTCCGTCTTCCCTGTTTTGGACACCAAGAGCCCCAACTATTTCAAGCGCTTTCTCGACCTGGATCAACTCAATATCGAGAAAGCGGCAGGGCGGACGCTACACGGGCTAACGGAACCCACCATCTCCTTCCCGCCGACCTACAAACTGAAGCTAGCCAACGAAGACGAGGCTCAGGTCGTCCAAAGCGACTCCTCGCCCGGTCACGATGTCGTCGTGTGGAAATGGGCCCCAAATCGATGGCCCGGCTGGTGCGACCGCGTGCTCTATCTCGACATTCCTCCCTGGGTTTCCCAGTCCTCTGCTGAGGCCGACATCGCGATAGATGTTATAGCCTACGACGCGTTACCACCGGTCCGCACCAGCGACCACAGGGCCGTCTTCCTTCGCCTTGCCGTTCCCGTTATTGACCCTTCGGTGTTGGCCCCCCCTGACCAGTTATACGCCACGCATAGCAACGACCCTCGTATCAAGCTTCCGTATCCCGTTGACTTCGACTCCTGGGATAACCGCGCTCGGGTTAAGAAATGGGAATGGCTGATTGGCTGGTCGATGGTAGTCTCACAATCGAAGCAAGGCATAGCCTTCTTCACGACTCTCTTCCTCGTCGGCCTAGGCGCTTGGTGGCTTAGGTCGCGGTAGGACTCGATCCTTGGACGCTTCAGGCGATGGACACGGCCTATTGCAGCATTAGGACTTTCCAACATCTTCCAAGAGCGCGCCTAACAGCAAACGGCATTGTTTATTCCAGTGCTCCTTCCTGTCTTCTGGGCTTGCAAGGCAATCATAAACCTTCACTAATCTCCCCGCACGGCATTGGCTCAGTTTTCATCCCTACTCTTCGGTTTCTTGGCTCTCTTCCTGTTCCAGGAAGCGTTACATAGTGTACAGCTGATTCTGTTTCTAAGTTCCTTATCGCAGACTGGCTTGCGGACTATTGTTATAAATGAGCGCCACAGGTGCAATGAGGCAGCAAGGCGTTTGTATGAGATGATTATCGTGGTGGTTATACCCCCTTTTTTGGTCGTTAGAGTTCGACTAGGGCTTATGGATGAAACATATCTATAGACGATGTATTTACAATCTCCTTACGCTTAGAAGTCACAGGGGAATGTCGGACAGAATCCGGGGTGCCTCCGATATCGGGTATGGCTTTTAGACAATCCACAAATGCATTTCTAGCCTATTGCTAAGTTTAACGGTATACCCAAGAGAATCGCTCACGTAGATGCAAGCAAGCCCTTGGCAATGATGTTCGAGACTTGCTCGCTCCATTGCTGCAAACGAATTTTATACGAAGGTACTGGAAGACGATGTGGACAACTCTATACCCTGGGTAGGATTCAGCTCGTCTGTTCTATACAGTACCTACCTAGATACCTTCCAAGGTCATAAACTAAAAAAATGTATCGTCCTATTTGTATACGCGTAAGGACGAGACGCCTGTCACTCGCTGCCAACAGCAAGCCAAGTCAAGCGCGAGCTATCTCTCCTGATATCATGCTGTTAAAATACGTCGTAGACCATCACCAGCTTTAATCAATGAGCGTCTGGCTTATTTATAATGAGAAAAATGGATACAAAGACGCCCAAGTGCCCTAGCTCATTAACAGAAAACCTCAGAATATCATTCCGTCCCGTCATCTGGCCGCACATCGCCTCGACGCAGGAGGATTCCCACGCCACGCGGAGGCATTGATGGATCTCGCAATGCCACAACGTGTCTCTAACCGCGGTGACGTCTCTCTCTCCACCTTGCAGAGAACAAAAGGGCTAAGGTCCATCCCGTGTGAGCCATGCAGTTCAGAGCCAAATAATGGCTTTCTCCGTCAGTCTATTGATACGCTAAAGACCCAACCCAAGATTCTCGTGGGTTTACTTAAAAGATGCTGTTGACGAGGTTGCCACCGAGCGTGGCGCCGGCACCGAAGATGGCAGCGTTCCCTAGCTTCTTGCCGATCTTCTTGCCCGTCTCGTTCATCTTGGAGCCGCCACCCTGGCCGGGCTGGCCACCACCGCCCTCGGCGACGGCCATGGGCGGGACATGCGAGTTGTAGGGGTTCTGGGCTTGCGGCGGCGGCGGGTAGGCGCCGTTCGCACCGGCCGCGGGCGAGCCGTAGGCGGGCTGGGCGGGGGAGAAGAAGCCCGCCTTCTCGCTGTGGGGGTTGACGTGGACGTAATTCTTGGGGAAGATGCCCTCGGCGCCGGTGCGCTCGTTGCGGCCCATCCACCAGTCGTCGTTCATGTACTCGTGCACGGCGATCTGGTCGTCGCGCTCGAAGGACAGGTCGCGGTCGTCGGCGGCGCGGTACTGGTACAGGGCGCGCGCACGGGCGACGACGGGCTTGGCCGGCGGCGGCGGCGGTGGCGGAGCAGAGTTGTTGCGCGAGGGCAGAGCCGGCGGGCCGGTGGTATTGTAGGCCGGAGGCGCCGGGTTCGGCGACGGGTTCTGGTGCAGCGCGAGGTTGGCCAGGGCCTGCGTCGTCGTCGTCGTCGTCGTCGTTGTCGGCGGCGGCGACGACACGGTCGACGGATTCCGCGATGCCGGCGTCGGGGCGCCCGAGAGCGGCGATTCGGTTGGCAGCAGGGTTGAGATGGAGTCGAAGACGTCGTCGGTTATGACGCCCTTCTCCAGTAAGTGCTCGAGCTCCTAGATAGGGCAAACAGACTTGAGGTTAGCATATGAAGGGTCCGGGGGGTCGGACTATCAGATGTCGTTACACATGCATACATGTATATATGTATATATGTATGTGTAAACATGGAAATGCATACATTCTTGATGAGACGCAGCGACTTGTTGTTCGCAATGATTTCCTGGCGGTCGAGGGCCACCATTGTCGATTGGATTGTCGGTACACTCGATTCAATTCGATTCGTAACTAGGTTTCCTAGTTCCGCAGGTAGACAGGCCGATGCGATGATATAGCTTTCCCTCTTTTCTCAATCCCAAAGCCTGTAAGGGTTCAATCTGGTATTGAAGTGCCGCTATTGTTGCTGTTGTTCTCACGGCTGCTGGTAATGGAAGGAGACAGTATGCGTCGTGATAATAATGTGATTATAGGTATTGGTTCCATGTAGACATAATACCTAGGTGTCGAGTGTGTAGACAGCAGTCGATACCTATGGATGGTCTCGGATGGTCACACTAAGTGGCACTTACCTACAGTAAGGGGCCTCCCATACCCCCGCCACGGCCCCACCACGGTCCACCTAACATGCACATATGTACTGTGCTTAAGTTCTGCAGTAGATACCTACCAAACCGGAAATACAAGTCGTTTCCTAGGTATAAACATCATCTTAATGTGTACCTATACCCGCTTCGTATATATTGGAAGCTTCGCAGCTGGGCTATTGCTACGGAGCACGCACTAGTTTATAGCTACGCGCTACAACTGACTGGCAAAACCTTCATTAGCACTTTTATACTATACCTACTACAACAGACATCTCATTGATCGTTCAGACGGCTTTATTCCATCCAAAATAGTATTTCATACCAGACGATGCACGTGTAATCAGAAATCTACATCTATATATGGTTCCTCCACCCGCACTTATAGGTATCATGTTAAACAAACTTGCTATCATCGACAACGTACTTGTCGACATATTCATCCACTGACAGGGCCTCCAGCTTCTTGGCGTCCATCCCCAACTCCACGAGCTCCTTGACCTGTGCTTCTGGGAAGTGAGGCGACAGGTGTCGCTGATATTTGGCCAGGATGTGCGGCTTAGCCTCCTCTCTCCTGAGACGGTGGCCGAGGGGAGCCTCCACCACGACCTCGTCGAGGACCGTGCCGTCGTTGAGTTCCACTGTCAGGGCGTTGGAGATGGTGCGGAGAGCCGGGTCGTGGTAGTCCTTGGTAAACTGCGGGTCCTCGACACACTTAATCTTTTGTCGTAGAGACTCGACGAGGGGAGACGTCGCTGCCTCGCCGCCGTCCGTGTAGTCGGTCGCCTCGAGGCGCCCGAACACGAGCATCACGGCGCACATGTACTGGATGCAGTGGTCGCGGTCCGCGAAGTTGTCCATAGGTTTGAACTGCTTGTCGATGATGCGGATGCAGGCCTCGTGGGTTCGGCACGTGACACCCTTGATGTCGGCCGCCGACTTGCCCATCTCCTTAAGCTTCTGGAAGATCTTAGACGACGCCTCGACCGCTGTCTGCGAGTGGAATTCCGCTGTATATATGGTTAGCCGGGCAATCGATAGCGCAACCAGTCACGGTCTGGGGAGGGCCGAGGGAGGCCCTAGACGTACCAGGGTATGAAACCTTGAAGAGAACGTTTTCCATGACATAACTGCCGTAGGGACGCTGGAACTGGAACTTGTTGCCCTTGAACAGGACATCGTAGAAACCCCAGATAGGGGCGGACAAGACGGTGGGAATACCGGGTTCGCCCTTCATGACCTTCAGCGCTAGGTTGACGGCGCGCTGGCAGGCGTCACCGGCAGCCCACGACTTGCGGGACATGGTGTTGGGAGAGTGGCGGTAGGTACGCAAGCTCTGGCCATCGACCCAGGCTTGTGTGACGGCGTCGGCGATCTGCGCATCGCTGAGACCCAGCATCTGGGAGACGACGGCAGTACTGGCGACCTTGACCAGGACGACGTGGTCGAGGCCGACCTTGTTATATGAGTTGAGGAGGGCCAGGCAACCCTGGATCTCGTGAGCCTTAATCATACCCTCAAGCACATCGCGGATGGTGAAAACCTTGCCGTTGGCGAGGTTACCGCCGGCCTTGTTGGTCCGGTTGATCCAGTCGGCGACGGCCAGGATGGCGCCGAGGTTGTCGGAAGGATGCCCCCATTCGGCAGCCAGCCAACAGTCGTTGTAATCGAGCCAGCGGATCATGGCACCGATGTTGAAGGCGCCATTGACGGGGTCGAGGACGAAGTCGGTGCCCGGGATCTTGGTACCGTTAGGAACGATGGTCCCGGGGACGATAGGGCCCAGGAGCTTGGTGCACTCCTTGAAGCGCAAGCCCTCGAGACCGCAGCCCAAGGTATCTAGGAACACCCATCGCGCCGTGTCGAACTGTATTTTCGAACATGAGATTGCAGCACCGGTCAGCGGCGGTTCTGCGAGGGGGCGCAGGCGGGGTTGAGAGAAATATCACAAGCTTACAGCTAACTCGGAATCGATAGGCTGGGTGACATATTTCGCAATGTCTTGAATTTCGGGGTCGTAACCCTTGTGCTGCGTGGGCATGGGCGGGCCAGACATGGCGGCGGCGGCTGTTGTGGAAAAATTGTGGTGGTGGTGGTGGTGTTGGCGGCGATAGAGGGGAGAGGAAGAGGAGGAGGAGGTTATGGTAGCAGCAGCGTGGGAAGACGCTAACGATGGGCCGGAGGTGCGTGTTGATGTAAGGCCCAGAGGGGTCGACCGGAGTCGCAGCGACTTCGAAGCGCCTCGGATGCTCCGAGTAACGGCAGACATGGTATAAGCTGGACCCGTCCGCGGTTTTGCGATTGCCTATGTGATAGAATCTCTCGCCTCTATTTCCAGGCCAGCATGGGGGGGAGAAAGAAGGAGAGGCAGATATATAGATAGGTGAGGAATGGAGAGAGTGGAAAATCAAGACGGTGTGAGAGAGACGACACGAAAACAGATCAATTGACTAAAACCATTGGCCAGGCCGGGGGAGCTCCGTCTCCAGGGCCGAACGACTAGTCGGGTCTAATGCGAGTCGGGTCAGTAAGTTACTTCTTCAGATAGAATGCAAAGCGTGGAAAAGCAGGAGGATGCCGAGAGCTGTACAACAACCCCTCTAACCCGGGGAAAGTCAACTGGGTTTCGGTACCTCTGCCTACAAATTTGGGAGACGAGTACTCCGCACCTGGATTCGCCGCTAGAAGAAACTATACCTGGTTAGACTTAGCCCGAGTGAATGCCGCGCCTATCCCTCGGAAGCCGCAGATGGCGGGGCAAAGGATATTTACCCCATCCTCGGTTGTATTTCTCTCTTGCTTTATACACGACGATTAGGTACCTACATATGTAGCCAGTTACCCGTCCATGTTGCAACATACGCACATATATAAATACTGGTAGAGATATATATATTATGAGTGAACTTATACTGTGAGTCTCGTGGGGTAGTCGGTAGGCTTAACTACCTAAGTACCTACATACCATCTCGAAGCAATGCGATGTAGTTGTTTATATTGATGGTTTGCGACGGCTTGTTATAAACCGTTCAGCGCTACTTCGGACACCCACCGATGTCACCTATTAAGGCGCCGGGAGCGCCGATGTTGCCGACACTGCCAAGACCGAATCCTCTTTCGGTAACCACTCGGCTTCTTATTGATATACTCGTTCAAGTATGCAGTGTGAGCGGCATCGGTTCCATAACGTACTGCAACCAGTCTCCCGGGTATGGAACTAAACTGCGAACATGGAGTCTGAACAATATTTGATGGCTCGACTGGATAAAACTAAGCTAATCTGAGGCCAAGAGAAGCGAAGACCTCATTACGTTGTAACAATATTCAGGTACAAGTCTTCAGAAACTTACGTTATGTTGTCATCCCGCGACTACAGTTGGTTAACAGTCCATATATCCAAGCTTCATGGATTCCCAGAAGAATATAGAGAAATCATCCGTCGCCACATATACACGTTTAATCCTAGGCGTCGATGAAATTAAAGAGTCATCGGCGTGTCTCTCTCTCTCTTCCTGACTCTCTCTCTTCTCACTCTCACTCACGGCCAGCTCGTCGGGCCGAATGTCTCACCGGCCGCAACGAAGCTCTTGATGGCCAAACCTCGCTGGTCCAACGTTTCATAGATATCGTAGTTGCCGTACCACTGCGGCGCATTGGCCGAAGTCAGGTACAGGGTAAAGAAGATGAGGATAGTCGAGATAGCGAGGCCGCAGTCGAGCGCCGCGGACGTGGCGTAGTTGTATTGTAGCCACCAGCCGTTAAACCTCCGCTTAATCAGGTAGTTGAACAAGAAGCCGACGCTACCCCAGCATAGATATGTATAGGCCGTCGCAGGCGGGATCCACTGCATGGCCCTAAGTCAGTCATCACTAGAAGATGTTGGATCTCGCGAATTACTTACGCCGGAACCGCCGAACACGAGGGGCGTGTTGATGAATCGCGCGATCGATTTCGGGTATCGACGAGCAAGGAACCACGTAATCACGGGCGAGACGGCCCCCACGAGCCAGAACCATTGCAGTGAGGAGTAGAGGGCGTTGCCGCTGAAGATACGAGCAGGTCCGATGGCACCCCATATGATGGAAGCTGTGAAGAAGACTCGGCCGCCTGGACATGTGTAACTCTCCGGTTGGCTGTCGCTGCATACCTCGGGGATGGTACCCAGGGCCCAGTTCATAACCGCGATCTGGACGATGGCTGACCACACCGAAGCAACAAGCTGTGCCGAAAACATAGTTCGAGGTGGTACCTTCATGTAATGGCCCAATTTAAGGTCTTGCGAGAAGTAGAGCGCCTGTTGCATTGCGATATAACCGTAGTTCTTGAACATCCTGATGCTTGTCAGCGAAATTGACCAGAAGACATTGGCTACAGGTGAGAGCCTAGCTCTTTCCAGGAGTTTCAATCGAGGAAAAACAGTGGTATTACTCTGGACGTACTGTAAACCAGTTAACCTGGGCACCATGCGGCCATTACGGGAGGGTCTGCGGTGGCTTACCATCATAGCAACAGGGTGGCCCGGAAGTAGATAGCCAATAATGAATTCGGTCAAGACGTTCAGGCCAATCTGAATATTCGAGATAGCTTGTATAATCCCAATAGGGACCGTCTTTGATAAGTAAAAATTAGCAACCTTTCATCATCTTGGACGTTTACGAAACGCAGCGGAACGAGCGAGATTGCTCGATGATGGTGTGCCCTCCGCCAAATCCCACCACGGAGTGTATACTGGAAGACTGGTGTAGTACATACCCAAATGATCGGGATAAGGATGCAAATAACGTATGCCCAAGCTGGGAATCCTGTAGGCCACGCCGTACAAACCGCGAAGGATATTCCCACCATAACAATAAAAAGGACCAAATACCACCAATCTGGGGAATCCTTATATTTCTTCATCAGGCGCATATGGACGTCGTCTACATCGGAGTGTCAGCTTGCTTCTTGAACCGGACATCGATCAAAATAGAATAAACTGTTTCCGAATAAATTGATGTGCTGTACTGGTGGGGAGACTGATCGGATTGTAATAGAAATATCATGTGCTCGTTACCTTCCTGGGACCGGGCTTTCTTGTATTGATACTTGATTTGAGGCCCATGGTACAAGGCAACGCTGTACAAATTTTACAAATTAGTAACGAGCATAGACAACGGAGACCATAGCAAGTCTCCAAAGGGCACAGAAGCACAATTTTTCAAACTGGCTAGTGAGGGAATAATGGGCTTGAGGAAGCATACTGAATAATAATGGCAGCGATGGCAGCAAAGCTAAGACCATAGCAAAGAGCAAACTGTGTGCTCAAGTATAGAGGGGAGTATGAGTGGTATGCTTCCACATCAAGTAGAAGTTGATCGTTGAGAATCCTAGAAACATTGTATTTGGCCCCTGTGTTGTCGAAAGCGTCCGATGACTGAACGACAAAATAATCGGCATACCAAGCCCCAGAAAAGTGAAGGCCGGCAGACACGATTACAAAAAATATGATGACGCCGGCGACCGTGTTGGCTACGGCGTGGAAGGGCGGGATCAGAGGAGATAAGGCATATCCGGATATCACGGTCCAGTCTAGCGTCGTGGGCAGGATACCGTAGCCATGCAAGCCTCCGAAGAGCTTATTGACGACGACGTTGTTAGGTAAAGCCCAGCAAATAAAGTTGAAGTACGACAATCCCTGAAAAACTGCACATCATTGTCAGCGACTAGAGCTGCCGATGTGCGCACCTCTCGATGTTAAAGAAAGAGAAACCGAAGAAGGAAAAAAAGAGAGAGAGAAAAAGAAAAAGGGGGGGAGGGGGTTGATCCGATAACGAATATTTCGATCAGTACAGGGTAAAGAACGGCTGCTGTTTCTGGGGGAGATGTGAGTGAAATTACGTACTCCAACCCGGGAAAAAGTACCATATCTGCATAAGTCTCAAGTCAGCTTGATCACGAGGAGATACTATAACATAAATGAGAGAGCCGCTTACGAAACCTCCGGCAAAAATATAGAGAAACCACCGATATCGAGTAATGTGCCAGCCGTTCGCCTTCGCGGGGTCCGTGGGTATGTTGTCATGGAGGGTATGAAACAAAGTCGCATTGACTAGGTCGCCTGGCCATATCATGGCAGCTGGCCATACGAGAAATCTTCGCATTAGCCCCGCAAGGCCGTAGCCAGTGCAGAGAGTCGTGATGCCAAACAATAACTGAAATCCCCATCCAAAGTTCTGACCATCTTTGTGTGCCTCTTAGCTTCTTCTCAACGCCAGTGATGCAGAGGGAAACATACAGAAGACTTGTTGGGCAATTAAGACATCTGTGGCATATAAAACACCACCGCCATAAGCCGCCTGTATTGCCACGGGTCTGTGTCAGCTTCAAGCACCAGCACCAGCAAGGTCTGGCGGGCGTACATACGTTGGACATGGCAACGACAACAACGTGTTCCTTGAAGTTGAATTTGCCCGGTTTGAAATTAAATTTGATTCCCATGAATTCAAATACGCGGTCGGGAAATAAGAGATCCCATCCGAGACCAATCGGGTACGCGATGAGCTGAATCACGTAGGTCGTGATCTGGATGGATGGGTTTCGGAGAGAGAATAACATGTTGACGGCGGAACCCGCTGTACACAAGATCAAGCCGATGGTCCATGCCCGTATCGTATTGGCTGGAAGGTCGACATCGTAATTCCGTATAGCAGCACGAACCTTTTGGTGTAATAGACGATGAGAATGGTAGGATTGGATTTGAGCAGGAGGGGGTTATACCTCAGGATATGGACTATCATCTTCTAACGAAGAGACCTCTACCTTGATGGCCTTCTCGGCATCACCGCCACTCAGCGCCGAATCAACAACTTTGACTTCAGTTTCATTTGAGGGTAAGTTAGGGTCAAGTTCATGTTGCGGCTCGGAGTTCTTGAGAGTCTCTGGAACCTCCACCCCTTCACTCGAATCTGCTTCTAGGGAGTAGCTCCCTTCAGCAGCGCGTCTACGGAAACGAAACATGGTTCTGAGAATACTTCATTCGCTACGGGTGCCTGCTAATCAAAAAGCTTAATTTGCGACAAAGCGAAAGCTCAACTAATTAATCGACCAGAAGCAGAGAAACAGAGCTTTACCCCGGGAGTTGTGAAGACAGAAACAGGAATAGATAACATTGGAGGGGCAGTTCTCATTAATATGAAAGCAGCGCCGCACAACTAATCGATGGGGTGCAGAGACGACTGTTGTCCATATTCTTTGTCGTACCGGGGTATAGATAAGGACTTCATGGTATACGCTCGTGTCACCAACGGACGGCAGGGTCGCATATTGGTTATTGCCGATATTATCCCACGATTGGTAAGATGGAAGCAAATATCCGTAGCCAGCAAGTCTAGATTGAAGAACCTACTACCTCACCATAAAGCTGTCCAAGCTCAGTAAATTCGCCACCGTTGTAGTATTAAATGTAGTCGACAGCCCCCTTTGCGCCGTTCAGCAGTATCGTGGACGGCGTGGGTCGAGGGCTGTTGGCTCAGGTTTGGTTGGACTCTGACAATAGGTTGCCTGGGACCTTGATTTGCTTATCATCAGCTATCGTTGCTCTGCTGCCAATAGAATCAAGAGAATATAGCGCTGTTATTCAAACGAGATATTTCGGTCATAATCATCCCTTTTCTAGGGTTGCCCCCGAAGGGGACACGAAACAAGATATTGGCCAATGAGCTTACATGTGGATAGCATGTTGGGAAAGATAGCACGACACTCTATATCTTTGTCTCACCCCCCCACCTCCCCAAGGAGGATCCTGTGATGAGGGGCAAGCAAGGGTAATGCCAAGGATATGAAGAAGTACGGCGTGTCGAATGTGTATCTCAGACGCGGCTTGTTGCCCCAATGCTACGTTGCGTAGATTGCCCATGCATTGCGACTCCTAAACTTGGTACAGCAAAGTGAATGCGTGATAATTGGGCATGTTGCAGATGACTTGATGTGAAAGGCAAGAGGGTTGCCTGGCCTTCAATACTGCTTTCCCCAGCGCTATCAAGACTGAAGTTATGAAAGACTGCAATGGATGAATATCAAGAAGATGGCTAGGGCTGAAGGAAAAACATGTTTGTTTCCTCGGATCGTCCGAGTACTTAGAATAAAAGTGTACAGAATTGAGAACAATACCTTACGTCCTGTACGACGGCTCGTCTGCGCACGACACGTCGTTGCAATGCGGCACTACTTGTAGGTGATACTTAAATCCCGTTCTTGCTGATTGGGTACAGTCTCTAACGGCGTTGATGGAAACAGAAAAACACTTGGTCATTACATGCGACGGTATGTTGGCAATACGAGTCAGTTAAGGACACAGCATCTTCCATTTCTCTAGGCAGGTTAGGTAGCTGTCGCTTTCGTGACGGCCGAGGACACAATATATATTGCTCTCCCAGGGCCCATTTAGCCAGAAGACGCACAGGCATAACAGCCCACGTCTTGTGCCCTGTCAACGAGGAGTCATAGGCCCGTAATACCAAAATGGACACCGTGGTTTTCGGTATGGATTGCCAACATACAATGGTTGCCACTTTATTCATAGCTAGTTCCGTCGTAGTCTTAGAAATTGATAGAAGCTGCAGAACTGTCGATTCCAGCCCGAGCTTTCGAAGCAAGCCAAATGGAATAAACCTGACTGACGCGATTGGCTAATGGCTCTTTTATCGCCTCTGTGCCTTCAATTTGGCTACTTAACAGTGGGTGTCCGCACCCAGTTGATGCAGGATGGGATATGGGGCCACTGTGATATGCCGTGCAACGAGAGAGCAGCTCAGCGCTTGTCGTGCAACGAACAGTCGCTTACTGCCCATATTCAGCTATTTCCAATTGCCATCTGCCTAACTCCCCAGAACACCAAGAAGGCGTTGCGTGAGTATCAACCTCACCTAACAGAGTTGTACTAAAGTACAGACTGCACAGGGCATGTGTTTTACTGGAGGTGACCGCTCTTTGTGGACTGGCGCCCTCGCTCTGCCTAGATTATCCTGTACCTAGGTATGACTGGCTTGCACGTAGTCGGATCGCGGACTGGACCGGATTATCGTGGCAAATCCGCACTCCCAACCACAGCCATACTTGATATTGCTCAGCAAATGACGCCTCAAACTTATCATAGATAAGTGAGCGGTAGAAGCATGGACGAGAGACCCGAATAGAGTATCATGGTCATAATGAGTGGACTTCATCCTGTTCGGTGATTTTGTGACCCGGAAGGCCATCGCGGTTGGCTCGCCAAACACCTTCTTCGCCTTCGAACTCTTCTCGCTTCCACACCTCGACGTGCTTCTTACAAGCTTCGAGGGCCTCTTCACCAGCCCTCCAGGCGGCTTGGCGATGGGGAGCCGAGACTGCGATGAGGATGCTTTCCTCACCAATGGGTACGGTGCCTAGGCGATGGATCATAGCAATGGACCTGAGCCCATGACGCGCGAAGATGTCCTTGCAGATAGATAGCATAGTCTCCAGAGCCAGGGGCGTGTACGCCGAGTATTGCAGCTCCTTGACCGGCTTTCCCGCAAAGCTATCTCTTGTAGTGCCTAGAGGGGGAACATGGGTGTTCAGCATGCTGGGGACGAGGCGAGGTGAAAGGGAGATGTAGCAGGCTCACCGGCAAACAAGACGATTGCACCGGCCTGAGGACTACGAACGCGATCTATGACGTCCTGGATTTGTAGGTGGTCATGAGTGAGAGCAACGTAGCACGCCTCCTCGCTCCTCTCGGTCAAGCGAGGCTCCATGATGCCTAGGCCCTACGGATAGGTAAGAAAACGATGGATTCAATGGCAGCTTGACTTTTTTTTTTCAGGTTTATCATCGTTGGAGCTGCGACTGTGGTTCTGGCTCCTGCCGATATCTTAGTGGTAACAGTGAGGATGGTGAGAGAAATGACCAAACACATAGAGGTACATAGATAGTACGGTGTGATATACTATAACATTGGGTGTTCATACTACTAGTATGTACCTCGTACCGGGTCCATATAAATGTGGGGTACATACATAAGGACCTACCTACGTACCTAACTGGCTAGTACCTATGTAGGTAGGCCCTGACAGCTCCTACCACTTTAGCCTTGCATGCCATGTATTACTGTAGCACTGTCCCTCAAAGAATACCTACCTACCTAACTTTAGCTATATTTGCATCTCTTCAAGAGTCTCGTTATCTTTCTCTGTGATCCCATGATCTCATATTAAGCCACTGGCTGAAGTGACGACGCGCGTTATCGCTGTCGCTGTCGCTGCCGCTGTCACGTTCGCAAGCACCATCGACCATTTCTCGTTATCCATCACTGCCGCCCGTCGCCACAATGATGTACGACGATTACGACCACCGTTCTCACGATGGCCGTAGATCTCGATCCCGACCGCCTTCCGGGGACCACCACTATCGCTCGCGGCACGGTAAAACATGATATAGCCTGGAGCATTATGTTCTCCTCGTCATTGTTGAGCCTGCGCTGACTTTCCCCGCGAGGGAAGACTCTTCCAGATCGCCGCCAAGAGGACCCCGTGGCAGCGAATCGTTGTCTCGGCCACACAGGCATCAGTCTCCCTCGTACCGAAGAAGCAACGACGGTCATACTCGCAGCGACTACGTTGGGGACCACCGGGGCTATCCCGCCGATGAGTCTGTCCCCGGGTACCCTTCCGAGGGGGCTCCCTATCGCCGCAGAGACTCCCCCGGCCGTCGCTCGGGTCGCCGCGACTACAGGGATTACGATGGCGCCAATGACTATGATGATGACAACAATGACGATCTAAATCAACGGCCAAGTGGTCGTGGGCGCAGTCCGAGACGTGCTGCGTCTGATGGCTCCTCGTCGCCTTACCGCTCTCCCGAGCACGGCTACCACCGCGATGCCGGCCACCAACATGTGCCCGGCCGACCTTACCACACGCTCAAGCTCGATGACGTGCCGGACTGGCTAGGCCCTCAAGAGGTGAGCCGCCCAATGCCCATACTTGGTATCTGAACTACCACCCATCGATATGGCGCATGACTGACCAACGCGATGTTGAATCAGATCGATGATACCATGCGTGACATGGGCGCAAGAGGCCTTGTTGAGGTTCGCATAAAATCCGACAGCCGTGTTGGTATGCTATACCTCTCTTACACAGCCACCGCTTCCTCTGTTCCCGCGCTTAACCTCACCCTCTGTTCTAGGGAGCCGCCGATGCTATGCTTTCGCAGAATTTAAATATGAGAGTGATGCTGTGGATTTTCTTGAGCGGTACTATCCAGCTCTCGACATCGAGGACCGCACTGGCGTCCCCACCCGTATATACATAGAGTATAGTCGAGAGCGACGGCAGGCCCCAAGTCTGGATGATTGGAAGTGCACATTGGTGGGTTTACCATATGCCAACGTCTTCTTGCCCAAAATAAATAAGAATTAAAGCCAACCAAGCAGCAGTGTCACTTTGATAACTTCTCCCGCCGGGCCACCTGCAAGCAGTGCAAAGCACCTCGAACTTGTAAGCACAGCCCAAAGCACAATCATCCTCCCCACCCTGCCATGCTTTTCGTCTCGTTCTGCCATGTCCCCGCCTAACCCCTACGATCCAGCCGAGAATACAGTCGAGATGCGACTCGACGGTCAAAGCGATGAGTGTCCTCAGCAGACCCCATCCCAATTTGTTGTCATCCGGGGGCTAGCTTCATCCACGAATGAGACCATCCTTGCGGCAGGCGTTAAAAAGCTCTACCTATCAAAAGAAGACGAACCAAAACAAGTCACGGGTGTGCCGACAAAGCTGAGGAGCACTGCACCTATTGGTAATACCCATGGCCTCGGTGCAAAACCTGGCTCACTAATCCGCGTATTCATGATGCGGGATAAGTCGTCGGAAATCAGCTGCAACTATGGTTTTGCTGAGTTTTCTACGCTTGATGATGCTCGCGCTGCCATGGCAAAGTATAACGCACATCCTCAGTTCACCATATCATCCCGGCCGGTAACGATTGCCTTCATACACTCTGGTGTCTTTACCCCCTATCTGCATCCCCTGCAAGAGCAAGATCGTAAATTCACGTTTGCGGCAACTCATAACTCCACCCTCAGACTAAGTTACTGGAACCCTTCCGTATATGCCAGTGAGCATCTTACCTTCGACGAATCCCTCTATGAAGAGAATGAGAGAAAACGGGATACCAGCAAACAGGGTTCTGACATAACAGCGGGCAAGGAATCAAAGAAGCGGAAGGCTGAGAAAGACTTGACTGCACCCACTGGCAAAAAGGCCATTGCTATGGCACCCCAACTACAGATGTGGGCAAACAAACATGCGGAACTGCACGGGTCAAAGGAGTCTGCTGAAATAGAGCCACTCTCGAACGACGCACCACTCCTTGCTCCAGTCCCCGCTGCTATGAGTGCAGGCAAAAGTGCCGCTACAGCTCTGCCCTTAATATCCTATGCTGATCTTGATCAAATGTGCTGCCTTTTGTGTCGGCGAAGGTTTAAGAACGAGCCATCTCTTCGTCGACATGAACAATTGAGCGACATGCACAAAGCAAACCTCGAGAATGAGGATCTCATCACCAAGGCAACTCAGAGTTTAAGAGCCCTTGGTAAAGAGCCGACATCTAATTATCGAGACCGAGCCAAGGAACGACGACTAGCTCACAATCAGCCCATGAAACCGAAACCTCACCTCCCTCGGAAGACGGCACCAGCCAACAAGGACACTGAGTCTGTCAAAGAGCTTCCGGCGAAACCTTCCATATCCAAGGGCGCGGGCTTGCTTGCTAAGATGGGTTGGAGCACTGGTGAAGGGCTGGGGGTGGAGGGTGGTGGGCGCACTGATATTATCGAAACGATGGCTTATGCGCCTGGTGTTGGTCTCGGGGCTGAAGGGGGCAAGATCGGTGATGCGGCACAGGAAGCTGCTCGTGCCACAAGGAACAATTATGCTGACTTTCTTTCAAAGGCCAAAGACAAGGCAAGAGAGCGGTATGAGAAGATGGACTAGCACTATCTATCATACCTCGTATGGACCCCTTCCAGAATTCAAATTTTCTATGTACAGTAGGGGGGTTCGGCACAGGAGTCCTGGCTCGCGCGATATTCGAAGACCTTGTAAAATATCTATATGCTGGTAACTGTGCAGTTGATCATTTTAGTTGCATGTCGGGTTCTTCATCTGGATAATAGCAGAGACGTCTCTTATAGAATCTATAAGGACATTTTTCAAAAATTTTGCGTTCTTCCTATGGTCTTCCCGACAATGCTCCTCTCTCTCTCTCTCTCTCTCTTTATTATTACGTACACTATAGCATACGTGCAGTTAAATGCTATGCACCGAAACCATGCCTTTTGACACTAAAGGCAATGAACGGGACACGACTTCGCGCTCATATATACAAGCCGCGGTGTATTCTCTTCGTCGCCGAAGAAGAGATACGGACTGCTCATTATTATGCCACAACAAACGATATACAGCCCAATGCTTCAAGCAAAACGGGATGTAATGTATCGCAGAAGGAATATGACTTGTGTCCTTTTTAGAAACCGACTAGGCCGGCCCCTGCCAGGCAGAAAAAGGTTGCAACAAGCATCACGGCGGCCGCCTCCCATTTCAGGGCCGGCATGGCTCGAGGTGCAGCACTGTCCGAAGTAGACTCGTTAGCGGCATCTGTACCAGACGATCCAGACGATCCCGACGATCCCGGACCATTCTTGTCGTTGCTATTGCCATTGGTAGGGGTAGAAGTCTCTTGAGCAGTGACACCCTTGACGAGGGGAATCCCAGAAGTAGCGGAGATCTCCATCACATTGCTCCCCGTCGCATTCAAATTGGCCTGTGCCAAAGCGATCTTCTTGTGGTTAAGATCGTACACGACGTAAGCAGAGCGCAGGAACGTGTCGCCAAGCAGGTAGACGCCCCGAAGCCCCTGAATGCCGAAACTGCAGACGTCGTCGAAGGGAAGATGTGGTAATTCAAGCCCAAGGGCTATATACCCCTTGACATTATCAAGGACTAGCTCGTCTATGGGGACCTTGATCAGAGGTCCATCGCCCCCGCCAAATTGAAAGTCAAGGGTTGTATTCTTCTCGGAGGTCAGGAGACCACAATCAACGAAGATGAGCCCAGTGACAAGACTATCATCCACCGCATTGAATCTGCTATAAATTTGTGTAGCGACGCGAGGCGGAAGGTACGTTAATGTAGTACCAGAATCAAGAATGACGGGTGTTTCTTCGCCGAGGAAATCGGTATTCCCAGACTTTGAATCAGAGCTAATCGTCAAAGAATTAAGCGCCACGGTAAAGGATGAGTAAGTTTTCGATTGGGCATCGCGGAGTATGTCAACAGACTTGAGCTGCCCTATGAACTTTTTGTTGTCGATACCTCCGAATAGGATAGTACCTGTTTCGGCAAAGAGGTCGTCCTGCAAGAAGAAGTGTACGAGGTCAGTATGAGACGCGTGGGGCAGCAAGGAGAAAGGGATGCAAACAAAGCCCAGACGTACAAGGTACAGACTGTAAGCCTGAGTCTCGATGAGTTTCTGGTCTACGAAGAGGTCGACGATGTTATGGTAAGGGTCGACGGCAGCGACATTAGTGTTGAAGCCTATGCCGAGTAAACCCGAGTTGATGGTAGAGTTCTCGGCGAGGCCAACCTGCAAGGCCTTGATGCTGGCTCCGCCGATGCGGAAGGTGTCCTTAATGTAGTCACCCTCAGCGCCCGAGCTATCAAGGTACTGGATACTGAAGCCGTCTGGGTCAACGAGCGCGTAGGTGGAGCTGCTAGTAGGATCGTATGTGGCGAGACAGGTGCCATAAGTGTATTGCAATTCCTGGTCCTGACAGAGATCGGCGTGGGAATCCAGAACCCAGACATCGCTGCTGCCGGTGTCGAGGATGAGGGTGACAGGCTGAGGTGGCGTGCCCAGCGAGACCTCGGCGTAGTAGCCGCCGCCGGTGAGGTTGTTGTTGAGCTCCTGGGAGTAGGTGCCGGCGCGTTTCCGCAGGCTCGTGTGTCCGGGGCCGGCTCTGGAGAAGGGCAGGGAAACAACCTTCTGCGCGACGACCGGTGTCGCCGTAACGGTGCCGAGGCTGACGAGAACTAGCGAGGCCCTCATGGTAGGCGAGGTCTCGGAGAGGCAAGGGAGGGAAGAGAGGGGAGGTGAGACAAGAGCCAGGCGCAAGTCTCCAAGGGATCGACCTGTCAGCGTATGTGTGGAGTATATACCTAGGTATGTGCTTGTAAATATATACGTACGTACTGCGCAGATCTTCGGTTGTCGCAGTGCACAGAGCGGGACGAGAGAGACAAAACGAAACCAAACGCTTACAGCACTAGCAACACAAAAGGGGAGAAAGGAAGGGCAAGTTAGTGAGAGGGAAGGAAGAAAAGAAGAACGCGACCGCGACCGCGACAGCGACGTCGACGACAACGAACAGGAAGTACAAGAGTAAGCGAAGGTGGAGGAGGGGTGGGAGAAAGAAAAGAACGAATTAAGGAACGTAGATAGCGCACAGTATCTATGTCTATACGTGTACCCTATCTGGTCTGGATTCGCGGTGCAAAACGGGCTGGCAAAAGAGAGGACGAACGAAGCGACCAAATGAGGGATAGGAAGAAGCAGGCAATCTATCTTGGTGTAACCATTTGCAGCAAAGTACCTAATTCGGTAAAAACTGATTGACTCTCAGCGATGCGGATCGCGCCGAGACGCTAGACCCTCTCTGATCATCCCACATACAGGGACTTCACAGGTGCCAAGCCCCCTGGTTCGCCCCGACAATTTCCACTATACCGAAGGCGGTAAGCTGCCCAGACTTCTCCTTTCCAATAGGTTGCCAACCCACCGGAATGACACAGATTGACACTGGAATAGCACCGTTACAGAGCCCCGCCAAGCCCCAATCTGGGGCAAATGCTGGATGGACCCTGCCGGCCGGACTAGTCCAGGGCGAGCTACGCTAGTAACGACCTCAGCCAGCAACGGCCTACCCATGTAACAATATCAGCCGCCCATCAGACCGACTTCCTCCTCCAACTTGCTAGGACCAGACAAGCAAAGATCGAGACGAGAAGGCGAACAAAATCAGCCACCGACTCTTAGCACACTACGAACAATATCTTCACCTTCACATATCCTCGTGTCTTCTCAAGCGCATGCTATCCTAGTTACAGAGAAACCGAGAATAGCCAGCTACTCAAGACCTCGGCAAGATGCGTTTTGTAAGACGGGATCCAAAACAGACCTTGGCCTTCGCTCTCTCTTGCTTCTTCTACCTTCCACTATCATATCATGTTATACCGTCTCTGAACCTCTCCCTCCCGCTCGCCCGCGCTCTCTTCGTCTCGTGCTCTATCTGACACTCTGGCTCGCGTAATTGTAGTTTGGTATATGGTATATATGTATACAGATATATATACATATCTATGTGCGTGTGTGTGTGTGCTTGGCTGTAGTAACCTGTATAGCTAGCTACATGACTGGCTCTTCAACTCCCGTGACACTGTCCCTTAAGATCAGCGGCTGCGAGCAGATAGTGACATGTAGAAGATGCGAACAAACACGGGCTTCTCGCCCCGTCTAGGCTGTGAGTGACACGCATCTCGCAAATGAGCAGCATACCGTCGCACCAATGTTGTACCGTGTTTGTGGCACACAAAGATCCGGGACACAGCTCGATACGTTCACCTGTGCGGCGCCGAGGCAGCTCAGGGAGGTGAGGGAGACAGTCGGTCTGACCTTCGGGGTCGTTCCAGCGGCAAGTTGATAACCGTCGTCGTCATCTCAGAGTCCAGCAGACCTGGCTCGGTGTCTTATCGTGAAACCTGGAAGTTAATATAAGAGTCGATCAGTCAAACCGACAGGTCAACCTACCCACACAGCACGTGCATGCCCGCAAGCATGCCAGACCTACAGTCAAGAACAACAGCGCGTCAGTCCTGCATCGTCGGACTCAGACTCAGACTCAGACTCAGACTCAGAGAGCTCAGAGCGGAGGAACCCGTACGAGCAGGTAATACTTCATGTTACATTGACTAACGGAAGACGAGCAACTGCCCAGTTCCAGCTCCAAACGGCCCCTACCAAACTTGCTGTTCTCAGTCTATTGGTGAAAGAGGTGAAGAAGGCGCAGGAGGCACGGCAGTACCTACCTACATAGGTAGGTAGTGCACTTCTGCCAGGTGCACGGGGAGGGGAGGAACCTGCCGGATTTCATCGGAGACCGCGGGCAGGGAACGCGTCGGATAGAGTTGATAGAGTTGTTGGCAGTCACCTCACCATTGCAAACGCCAACGGCCAGCTGCCAACCATCAACCGTCGTTGTCATCATCACCACTAAAACCACCAATCTGCTTAACCGTCTGATAGGTATCACTCACCGTCAGGCAGACATCCGGCCAACAAACCAGCCAACCAACCAACCAAACTACCACCCCCCCTGCTTACATGCAGGTACCTAGGTAGTATCCAACATCAAACGAATATCTGTGGGGAGAGACCAAGATTCACACTACAAAACTGCTCTGTCGACACATTGGATTCTAGACTTCTCAGTCACCGGGAGCAGGGCCGTAGCATAGAAACCTGTCGTCTACTCTACTCAACCCGTTGCTAGCTCGGCCAGTTTCGCATCCGTGTCGAGGCGCAAGGAAAATTCCCACCGGAAAGTCACCGTTCCTTGCTGTCTTTCCCTTTCCCACGATCTTCCCGTATTGCTTTCCATGACTATCTCCCAGCTGCACGTTGGCCATTCCCTGCATCCGCCTCCCACCATGGCATATCAGCATCTGTTCAATGGCTGGCGTCAGACCACCCTCGTGACAATGTGAGTCGCTTGCTTGACTTCCCCTCCAGGCCTGACTATCAGAGGCTCTGCATTCCCCTTGGTGTCTTCACCGCCGTTGTCGTTGTGGACGTTTCTTCTAACACTGCTCCTCCGCCTTTGCAGCCTGCTCCTCGGTCTCCTATTTTCAAGTCTGGATGCCTCCATCGTCTCTACGTCGCTGGTCACTATTTCCATAGATCTTCAGGATTTCCTCGATGCCCCCTGGGTCGTTCTCTCTTACCTCTTGGCTTACTTGGGCCTGGCAATCGGCTTCGCAAAGCTCAGTGATATCTACGGTCGCCGTGACACCATATGCGCTGCCTGGGTCTTGTTTGCTGGCTTTTCGATCGGCTGTGCCTCTGCGAAGACTATGCAACAACTGTACGCATGCTTCCGGTCCCTTTTGAAGCTGACAACGCACTAACCAGATCGCAGGATTGTCTGCCGTGCTTTCCAGGGTATGGGCGGCTCAGGCCTGTACAGCTTAGCCCAGATCACTCTTTTTGAAGTTGGTCCGGCACACAAGCCGAGCCTCATGGGTGCTATGATTGGCCTTACCCTTGCCATATCCTACGTGCTCGGGCCCGTCTTGGGAGGTGTCATCTCCTCGACGGCAACATGGAGGTGGATTTTCTGGATCAAGTATGTGGACCATGCACACCGTGCTCTCAGCTTACTATCCTTCTTGCCCGGCTCTTTCTCTCTTCGCGTCTTCTGCTAATCGGTCATCAAGCGTCCCGTTCGGTGTCGTTCTCGTAGCTGGCCTGTATCTTGCCTGGCCGCCCGGTATCGGCCACCGACAGCGTGGATTGGAAGCCATCCGACGGATTGATTTCCTGGGCAATGTCCTTATTATAGCTGCCTGTACATTATTGGTATTCGCGCTCCAAGAGGCTGGAGCGTACAGCTTCGCTTGGAACCACCCGGTCATTGTTCTAGCTTTGGTCGTCTCTGTTCTGAGCTGGCTGGGCTTCGCGGCCTGGGAGCTTTCTTTAGGATCTAAAGGACATACTCGAATCGAGCCGATCCTACCACTTCGCCTTGTGGGCAGGGTTTACTCTGCCTGTGTCATGTACGTCGGCGCATTTTCCAACTATATCCCCTTACGTACACTTTCAAAGCTGACGCGAATAGTTGCACTTTCTGTACCGGCTTCACTTACCTGGTCATATTAGTCATCCTACCGGAGCGCTTCCAGATCATCAACGGTGACAATGCCATCTACTCGGGAATCCACTTGCTCCCAATGCTTGGTGCCACAGCTCTGGGTGCATTTTCTGCCGGAGCCGTCTCTCGTCGGCGTAACAATACGTCATGGACGCTTCTGGCGGCTCATTGCTTCCAGTTACTGGGCGCAGGCCTCATGTTGATGTTGCACGATATCACAATGGAGATCAAGGCGCAATATGGCTTCCAGGTACTCCTCGGACTTGGCATCGGTCTTTCCCTCGGGGCGGCGACGATCATGGCCTCGGTGCAATCAACCCAAGCTGACCTTGCGGTGGCCCAGGGAATCGTTGCGCAAGCGCGTGTGCTCGGCGGAAGCATCGGAATTGCCCTCTGCAGCATCATCTTTAACTCTAAAGTGGCGCATGACTTGAGTGGCATGATGGACCCAGAGGACCTAGAGGCACTGCATCACAGCCCCACGATTGCGCCGTGGCTACCTCACGAACTGCAGTTAAAGGTTAAGGCGGTATACGCCGATGCCTTTACTGATGACATCAAGCTTGTAATGGGGTTTATTGCAATAGGCATCATTACGAGTTGCTTTACCTACCAGCGACGGCCGCCACCCATGCCGGGCACCCCTGCGGCGAAGGAAACCTTGGGGTTGGAGCAGAGTGAGACAGAGCTCGGTGAATTTGCTCGTCAGTCGTGAGATCGTGGGCTCTCCCCGCTGACATTGATTTCAATTGATGATGACAACTTGGAGACCTCGTAATTTGGAAGCCCGTGTCAATCTCTTGGTATACCAACATACCCAGATCCGATTTGAGCGAGAAAAAATCTATTCCTATTCCGCGGAAGCTCCACGACGAGATGCAGTGACCGGAGCGGGCATGGGAGATACAAGCGGCCGCGGTGGATGTGAGGTAGTTTGGTAAAGCTTAGGCGTGCTACATTGAGTTGGTACATTTGCTCTAGTGTAGTGAAAGCTAGGAGGAGCACATACCACAAAGCCAGAGACGCTTACCTTGGTGTTTAGTAAATCTGTACCGAGTTTATTGTATTAGCGATTTACGCCCAATATGCGGCTAGCTAGCCATATTATCTATGTCTCGTTTATGACCGCGCCTCTGATGGATGATGCTGGGTAGGACTCGTACCCAGCTATAAGCGAACTTGCGCGATGAATTGACAAACATCCAAGGCCGAGGTAAGCTAGCCAGACTTCCAAACTGCATGCCACTTGGTAGTATGGATGTATGGTAGTTCTTTTATTTGGGGGCTACGAGAGGATTGCTCTAACTAACCTAATATGGCTAACCATTTCTTCTATCTACCGACCTCTATCCGCCCGTATGAGTGAATGCAGAAGGCTTAATCATAAGGTAACTCATTGATACGTCACCGTTTTCGGCCAGAAGGAGAATGCTCCATCCGCATACACATGATACCGCCCGCACTGGCAGACCACAGCAGTCGGCTCAGAGGTCCGGGGGGGCCCACATGCAGCATTAGAGACCAGACGTATATACATTGAGACCTCGTCTGTCATTTCGTTGATGCGACGATGAGACCCTTTGCTACATCCAATAGATTTTGGTCCCGCTTGCAGTTGTCCAGCAGTACCTCTCTTTCGCTCTGTTCCTCGACCATTCAATGCTGCAATAGCAGGATCGTTCAATCGTAACTTCACTAGAATGGCCGACACTCAAGATCCCATCGTGAAGGCGTTGCAGAAGTACACGACGTAGGTTGAGATTCCAAACATCGTGTGACATCCAATAGGGCGACCTGACTTTTTCGGGGATGGTGTCATAACCCCATAGGTGCGACGTGTCCGACGCCCTTTGTAAATTGAAATATAGAAACGGCGGCTTTCTGTCAGGCCTGACCATGTGGTCGCCTGTCCGCCAGGACGGTGATACCAAGATCATCGGCCCGGCTTACACGGTCAAATATGTGCCTCTTGATGACCCAGCGCCAAAGCACCCGATTCATTACGTACGTCGATTCCTCCCTATATCCCCCCATCCCTTGCCTCCTATTCTTGCTCGCCGTTTTGTCCTTGTTCAGGTGTCTAATCGTACCTTGCTGACCAACTCACCTTACCTGTCTAGATCGACAGTGTGCCCAAGGGAGCGGTAGTCTTTGTCTCGTGCCCTCCGAAAATCCCCAATGCCGTTTACGGCGGCCTGATGTCGACGCGAGCCCAGGCTCTCGGCGCCGTTGGGTCCATCATTGACGGGAGGTTTCGCGATGTTCAGGAGCAGCGGGACCTCGCCTATCCGGTGAAGAAGCCGCCCATCTCTTTTCTTCATCACACATTCCTACTCTTTCAACACTAACTCTATAGTATTGGCATTATTAATAAAACATGAATGAGATATAGGTTTTCGCACGAGATGTGGGGACGGCACCTCCTGCTGAACTACTCAAGGTTGCCGCAGTCAACGTCCCCGTTAAGCTGCAAACAGACGAGCAAGACATGGACATCCGCCCTGGCGACTATCTGATTGCCGACCTCAATGGTGTCGTTGTCTTGCCGGTCGAGTTAGCAGAGAAGGCTCTACCCTTGATGCAGAAGCAGGTTGAGGTGAGTTCTCTGGCGCTCGTTTTATGTTATGCAGGAGGCAGTTGGCGGGAAGGAGATTTTGCACACATTTCCTTCCTGCTGAAATTGCTACATTTTCAATTCGGACTTGAACTATCAACCGGCTTGTCGATGACGCGTACTTCGCTAACAGGTGGATCGGCAAGGCGGATGAGAAGATGGCGATCGAGATCAAGAAGGGAACGAGCTTCGTCGAGGCAAGCAAGAAGTTCAGATCATAGAATATCGTGGCACGCTGCAATTAATATAATAGGATAGGGCCTCGCATATTGAACGCTTGTTGATGGCATATGAAAAACTAGAAGCTCCGGGTAGCCCACGCTTGCCTTGCCCTGGTCCTTGATTCGCCCGAAGTGTTGCTGAATCAATATAGCTTGTCCAATATCTTTCGGCCTTGGTTGATCAGGCATGCGAGAAATGGCACTGCTGGTCCAGGCCAACCCGCGATATGTTAGGTCTCGAGGCACAGCATCGTGAACGTGATCCCCCAATTACCTTCTCCGCCTGCGTAGGTATGATACGTAATTGTGGCTTGTTATCACTCGGTTCTATAGCGCAGATTCTATGCATGCATCAAGGCGCCAGCTCACGTCTTGTGCGCACCGAGTTACTGACTAAGCTGCTGGGCCTAACTATGGCTCCAGATCTCCATCTGCCTCAGCTTTCCAAAGGTTACGATTCAGCATGGCGGTTATCATTCCCAGGCGGCAATGTAGACTCGTGTTCCATAAGTGGCATTCGGAGATGCAGCAATCGAAAGGTAGAGCAAACAACTCAGTAAACTATCAACATGTGTTGCCGCCATTCATTTTCTTTATTACATGAGCGGACGTATAAAGGTACTTAGGCAGCATTGAAAATGGGATTCAGCGGTAGCTATGTCTGTAGCTCCGGGTCGTGTCGGCGTCTATCTGTACGAGGGGCAGGTGCGCCATACAGTGTGCATCTACAGTGTCTGCACATGGGGTTTTTTTTTTGTCGAGCACCTAAAGAATTTAGGTGGGCAACGTCATCACACCACAGACAGCTCTTCCATCTTATGCGCATCTACTCACTTGCAACCTCGCTCACCTGGGCCTACTCAAGCCGATCTTAGCGGAACTAAAAGGAACTAAAAGGAAGGAACACAAGGAAAAGCTTGGATACCACAACAGAGGAGGGAGAGAACACAGGAGGGGCCAGCGGGAAAGAAGAGAAGAGAGGAGAAGAAAGGAGAAAAGAAAGAGAAGGAAAAGGGAACGCGAGACTCGGGGATTCAATGCATTCAGCGCAACCGCCCGAGTCTTTCGGCGACGATTTTAGCTCGCACCCGGCCAGTTTCCAAATGGCATCGGTGAACGCGTCGGCATATGACCCTCTAGACGATATATTCGGCCTCGGTACTGATTTGCTGGGACACGAACCTCATGCACCAGGTGTAACGGCAACCCATGGCACTCCAGACATCTCGCTCGATACGCAAAGACTTCGGGCCCAGCACAACACGGAAGGGTATCGCGATGGCGTCACCGCGGGCAAAGTTACTAGCCTCCAAGCCGGCTTCGACCGGGGCTTTTCCCTCGGCGCCACCGTCGGCATCAGGGCCGGGCAGTTACTCGGCCTACTCGAGGGCATCAGCGCCGCCTTAGCCGAAACCGGCAATTACATGCGTGCGGATGGGCTTTTGAGCCGGGCTGCAGCTGAACTGAATCCCCAGAGTATCTTCACCTCCGAGTTCTGGGCTCCAGACGGCAGCTGGGCCTACCCTGTCACTGTCCCACACGACAGCGGCGAGCTTGTTTACGCTGATGTCGCTGATCAGCATCCGCTTATTGCCAAGTGGAGCCGCGTCGCCAGCGAGGAGGCAAAGAGGTGGCATATTAACCAGGCTCTGCCTATCCTCGAGAGCACGGAGTCATCAACGACCCCTGGCAAGGAGAATAATGACGCAACACTGACGGAGACATTGCTAAAATCAAAGGTTATATCCCGTGATGCTATTAAGTGGTAGCTTTGAAAATAATAATTATTAAGCACTAAAAATTTAATTAATATAGTTTAACGTGGTTTATAAACGAGTCGACCACTTAAGCGAGTCGGCCATTTTTTATTATATTTTTATATTTAATTATTAATAACTTTATAAATATATTTAATATAATTAAAAATTAATCGAATTTTATTTTATTGTTTATTTTTTTATTTTTTTATAAGTTTTTAAATTATAACTAATGTTATTATATTATTTATATTATTATAAATATAATATATTTAATTTATTATTATTATAATTTTTTAATATTTATAACTATATTTAATTTTACGCGTTTTTTAAATAATTAAATTATATATTTTTTTATAATAAAATTTTTTTTATTTTATAAGTGTTTTTTTAACGCTTGCTTAATATTTTATTTATTTTTTAAAATATTTATATTTTTTTATTTAAAAAATATATTAATACGTTAATATTTAATTTATTTTTATTAGCTAGTTAATAATTTTAAAAATAAATATTAAAAAGTTTTTTTAATATTTAAAAATTTAAAGTTTAAAAAAATTAAAAATATTTAAAATTAACGTCGACAACTTTAATTATATATTTAATAAAGTGTTAAATTAATTTAATTAATTTAATTATTTAAGTAATTAATTTAGTTTTAATCACTTAAGCCCATTTTTTAAGTGATTAAATTAGTTAAAAAAAATATTTAAATAATTAATTTAGTTAAAAAAAATTTTTTAAGTGATATAACAGCCTGAAGCCACGTATGGCTTGTTGTATAGCTTCCAGCCTATTAGGGTACATACTTAAGCCTTATGGCGTTAAGCGCGCTATATAGCCCGCGCGCAATCAATAAAAGTAGTGTTAATAGTAACGCTACCGCGTGGCCTACTTAATTTATATATATTAGGCGGTAAAAAGCACACAGGCTGGCCTTTTCCTCTTTTTTTTTTTTTAAATAGTTTATTTTTTTTTAATACGAAAATATAATTAAGCTTTAAACTATACTGCTTATATTACAGCTATAATAATAAACTACTTTTTTTATTTTATACTTGTTTAAAAAAACGTTAATTTCCCCGATTTATAAACTTTAAATATTAATTAACTATAGCAATTATAAAATAAAAAATAGCACGTAATAAAAATATTATAGAAGCAGCCCTAAAACAAGTTTGTTTCGCTAATAAAAACTTATTTAAATTAAACTTTCGTAAAAAAAATAAAAAAAACGTACAGCGTTGTTTTTTTTATAAAAACTTTTTTAGCGCTTAATAAAACGCTATAAACACTATTAAGCGTTTTAACGCAAGCTTAAACAACAAGCAAAAAAAACTTAATAAAAATTTTTATTAGTTTTTTAAAACTTATATATACAAGCCTAAAATCTACGCTAAAATTCTAAAAAAAAAACACTAAAATAAATATAGTTATATTTAAAATTAAGTAAAAAAGCAAGCTATAACTTATATTTTCACTTAAAATAAAAATTTAATAATATATTTTAAAGCTTTTTCCGAGGCTGCTAAAAACTAGTAGCTAAACTATAATAATATTCTAAACATAATATAATTTACTGCTTTTATAAAAAAAAACATTAAAGCTATATTTAAAAAATTTAAGCTATAAACATTTTTTTCTGCAGCATTTAATAAAACAAGTTTTAAAATAAACAAAGCTCGACTAAACTATATTAATAATATAAACCTCTTATATAAATATTATAATAAGTTTAAAAAAAAACATAATTTGCTCGAAGCCGAGCTAACTAATATTTATGCAGACCTCAAAAAATATAAAAACGCTGCTGCAAAATTTAAAGCTAAAGCACGCACAAACAAAAAAGCTTTTGCTGTCGTTAAAAATAAGTTATTTTACTAGATATATAAAACGCAACAATTAAAAAATAATAAAAAAAATCTAGCCTCAGGTAAAAAAAAACTAGCAAAAAATTCTGAACGTAAAAATATTTCTAGATTTATTTTTACCGAAAAAAAATTTTATCGCTTAATAAAAACTAAACACTCTTTTATTTTTATTAATAATAAATTAACCGAAAATAAAACCGAGGTTAAGTTTAAACATTAATATATATTATTAAAAAATAAGCTAAATAAAAATAATAATTATTTTATTAATAACAGCAATAAAATTTTTTATATCGCGGAATATATAAGCAGCACCGCTTTAAAAAATTTTATACTTTTTATTACGTCCGACTATAATAACCCAATATATACTACAGTTTAGCAAATCTTAAACTATTTTTTTAAGCAGTACTATAACCTTAACAAATATAAAACTACTTATATTTAATATAAAAACCTAGAAATAAAAGCTAATAATAAGTTTATTAATTTTAAAATTAAATTTGCTTAATAAACAGGTTAAGCCTGCATCAACCTAAAAAACTTTAAATAAAATATATAAAATAAACTATTTAAGCGTTTAAATAAAATAAGCATAAAAAAAGCTAACAACCTTAAAGTCAACTTCATAGCGTTTTATAGCTATATATAAATATATAATTATTAGCAATAAAAAAACTTTTTTGCGGCTAAAAGCAAAAAAAAAAAAAAAAACCTTAAGCTTGTAAATATTTTAGCTTTAAAATCACAGTTTAAAAACAAAAATAAAAATAAAAGCATAAGTTTTAAATTAAAAAAAAGCTTTAATATACTTAGCAATAGCTAACCGTTTAATTATTATAATATTTAAGCTTTAAAAACTACTAACAGCAAACATAAATTATATATTAAACTTAACTTTAAACAAGCGTAAAAATTAATCGTAAATAAACAGTGCTTTATTTACTATAAAATTAAATACCGAAATAATATATGCTTATATAAAAACAAATACAAAAAATATAAAAAAGCACACATTAACTTAATTATCGCTAAAGCTATAAAAAAAAACTACTTAAAATATAAAAATCGGCTAAAAAACAGCGCTTAAAAAAAATAGCTTTTTATTTTAAGCGAGCAATTATATTAGCTCTAAAAATAAAATAATATAAACAAATTTTATTTAATTTTTTAAAAAAACTTCTAAACAAAAACCCTTTACTTATAAATTATACTATAATAAATAATAAATTTATATTAACTATAAAATCTTTAGCTAATATAAAAACAAATATATATATCTTAGTTAATATAACATTAGCTACCAAGATTATAAAGTATTTACGTATAAAAAAAATCACCGGGTTTACGCTTGCGCAAGTAGCTAAATACAATAAAAAAGCAGTTTAAACTATCAATATAGCGCTCTAAGCATATTTTCGTATATAAAAAAAAACTATACTAAATATATTAATACTAGTCGTAAACATAAAATATAATATAATTATCAGTAAAAAATTCTTTAACCGCTATAATATGCTCGTTAATAGCTATTAAAAACGCTTACTATTCTTTAATAATTAAAAACTAGAATATATAACGCCTAAAATTCTTATAAACGACGTTAAAAACCTCTTGTTAAAACCAACCTATTAATAAAACGTCAACAAAAAAGCTAAGCAAATAAACTTAAAAAATAAAAAAAAGCGCAATAAACGCATAAACTAAAAACGCTAAAAAAAAAAGCGTTAAGCTACCAAGCGTTTAAAATAAATATAAAAATAAATCGCTAATTTAAAATATTTTAGTATAAAACTACTTTAACTACTTTAGCTACTTAAAAATAAACCGATTATAATATTACAACCTTTATAAAAAAATACCGACTTAAAAGCAAATAAAAAACAATAAAAATATAAACGTATAAAATAAATCCTTAAAAAAAAATACTATAAAAAATCTGCACCTAGCTTTCTATACGTAAAAATAGCAGACCAACTAAAAAAAAAAATACCGCAGAATGCTTACAGGCTATATAAATTACAAAAAAACACTTTCGGTTAATATAAGCATAAGCTTATATAAATTACTATAGTTAGCATTTATACTTTTAAAATAACAGCAAAATATAAAAGCACTAATTTTTATAAAATAATTTTTTTATACAAACTAAATACTTATATTATAAATAAACAATAAAAAAAAGCAGAGCTTTTTTTAAATAATAAACAAAAGTTGCAAAAAAAAACTTAATAAATAATTTTTTTTTAACACTAGTAATACTTAAACATATTTAATAAAGCAGCTTTAAATAAATTATTTTTTTACCGTATAAAAGTTAACTATTACTTAATAATTAATAAAAACCTAAAATTACTAAAGTATAATTCTTTATATAAAATATTACTTAAAAAAACTAAAGCTTATTAAAAATATATTTACGAAAATTTAACTAAAAATTTTATCGAGCTTACTATTATACTTTAAGCTGCACTAATATTATTTGCTAAAAAAACAAACGGTTTTTTACAGTTATATATAAATTACTATAAATTAAACGCTATAACTTAAAAAAACAAATACTTTTTTCTTTTTATTAATAAAATATTAACTTACTTAGCTAAAGCTAAAATATTTACTAAAATAAATATTTGCTAAGCCTTTTATTATATACACATAATAAAAAAAAATAAAAGCTTAATAGTTTTTTATACGCAGTATAAAATATATTAATTTAAAGTATTACTGTTTAAATTAATAAACAAGCTTTTTATATTCTAGCAGTTTATTAATAATACTTTAAAAAACTACCTTAATATATTTTATACTATATATATTAATAATATTTTAATTTATTTAAATAATAAATTAAAATATAAGCACTACGTAAACAAAATATTAAAACAATTATAAAAAGCAAGTTTTTAAGCCGACTTTAAAAAGTGCAAGTTTTATATTTAAAAAACTAAATTTTTAAAATTTATTATCGGCGTTAATAAAATAAAAGTTAATCCTAACAAAATAAAAATAGTATATAATTAAAAATTACTTATAAATTTTAATAAAAAAACGTAGCTGTTTAAAGTACGTTTTTTTTTAAAATTTTATAATTTTTACCAGCAATTTATTAAAAAATATAAAAAAATTACTAAGCTATTAATTAACTTTATTTATATAAACGTAAACCTAAAGTAAATAAACGCTTATTAAAAGGCCTTCGATTAATTACGCAAAAGTTTTACCTTTACTTTAATTTTATAATATTTTTTATTTAATTTAAAAATAATAATAAAAATAAATGTTTTTAATAAAATAGCAGCCGATATTTTATTATAATAAAATAAACTTAATAATCTATAGCAGCTAATAACTTTTTATTTAAAAACCTTATATAGCGCGAAACTTAACTATAAAATTTATAATAAAAAAATACTAGCAGTAATAAAAAGTTTACTTTATTAACATACCGAACTAGTTAAATTATAACAGCTAAAACTATTTATAATAGTAATAAATTACGCCGTATTAAAATATTTTAGCGTTAAAAAAGTTTTAAACTTGCGACAAGTAAACTAAGCTAAATTAATTATTTATTATAACTTTATTATTATTTATAAGCTTAAAACGCGTAATATTATCGCCGATATTTTATTTCGCTTAACGAAAGCTATAAAAACCTAAAAATAAAAATATAATAAATAACACACTATAGCTTTATTTAAATTAATTATTACAGCACTTATTTTATTATATATTTTAAAAAATATAATCTTACCGTTTATATTTAAAGTAATATTAATTAACGCTATATTAATAGCTAATAAAAAAAATATAAGCTTAAAAAGCATAAAAGCTAAAGCCTGCAATAAAAAAAACTATAAACTATTTATACTTAAAAACTTATTATTATATAAAAGTTACTTAGTAATATTTAATATTAATAACTTATATATTAAGCTTATTAAAAAAATATATGCTCGCCTTGCGACCGTATACTCTAGCAAAAAAAAAACCTGCTAATTAATATTAACTTAATATTAATAAAAAAGTTTATATAAAAATATTAATTAATATATTATTAACTGTTTATATAAAGCTATAAAAATATTTTATAATAAAACGTTTAAAAAGCTAACGCTGCTACTTATATTAAAACATTTTTAGCAGCACTTAATTATAAATTTTAAAAGCTTTCTCTTAAATAAGCTAAAATATAATATAATATTTTATATAATAAATTAATTAACTAAAATATTATAAATAACTATATATAAAAAAAATATAACCGCGAAAAATACTACAAAAATATATTATTATAAACTTTACTAAATATTTAGCTAGCTAAAATTTTTTATTAACAACTAAAAAAGCTAATTTATTATAAATTTTATAAATAAACTATTTAAAATTCACAGAGTAAAATTAAACTTTTTTTCTGCTAAACATAAAAAAACAGCAGATCAAGTAAAAATTATATATTAATACTTAAACTAACGATTAAAGCTATATATTAATTACTTTTAAAAAAATTAATTATAAGCTTTACTAGCAATAAATATAGTTTAAGCTAGCTTACCGCATAAATTTTTAAAAAAATTATTATTTCGCGAAATATTAACTAATTATTCGATATAAATAACTTTTAATTAAAAATTTAAAATAAAAAAGCTCGCGTAAAAAAGCTCACGCGAAAAAATAACCAAAAAAAAAGCATAAACATTTATATAAAACATTAAAAAAAAAGTCGAAATAGCGCAGCAATCAATTAAAAAATCTCAAAAGCAAATAATAAACTAGGCTAACAAACACCGCTAAAACCCAAATTTTAAAAAAAACAACTATATATATATTTTAAAAAAAAAAAAAAAACAAACTAACCGACTAAGCAACAAGCTAAATTTTTTTATAATAAAACAACCTTATAAAATTATCGACGTATTCTTTTAAAATTTAAATACTTTTAAGCTAAATTTACTAAAGTTTTAATAAAAAAATTAATAGTTTTACGCCGATAAATTGCGAAAATATTTAAACAATTTATTTTTAAAGCAAAACTATAAATAACTTAATAATAATTTAATAAATAATAAAAAAAAATAAAAAATAAAAAAAATATTATCGTTAAAGCTTTGCTACTATAAATTATTTTACCGAGTTATATAAAAAAGCTAAAATCTCGACAATAAATAATATTTTATAAAAAATCTTAAAAATTCGCTTTTAAAATTAAAAAAATATTACAACAAAAACCTAAGCAAAGCTAAACTATTTATACGATTAACACAATAATTAAAAGCTGCAAAGCGTAATAAGTTTAATTTGCTATATTTAAATAATAATAAAGCAGCTACTACAACAAAAAAAAAAATAAAAGCAAGGTTTTAATAATAAATAATAATTTAAACACATTTAAACAATAATTAACTGTTAGCGCAATAATAAAATTTAAAAAAATAATAGCTTTAAATAATTAAACATTATATAAGCCGAGAATACCTGTCCGCTGCCTAAAAATATTAATTACTGTAAAAACTCTAGTTTAAATTATAATACGCATAATTTTTTTTTTTACTTTTTTTCCAAAACTTAAAATAAGTCTTTTTATAAAAAAAAAGTTATAATAGCCTAAAGCTACGTATAGCTTATTATATAGCTTCCAGCTTATTAAAATATATATTTAAGCCTTATAGCGTTAAGCGCACTATATAGCCCGCGCGCAATCAATAAAAGTAGTGTTAATAACAACGCTACCGCGTAGCCCACCTAATTTATATATATTAAGCAGTAAAAAACATACAGGCTAGCCTTTTCCTTTTTTTCTCTTTTTAAATAGTTTATTTTCTCTTAATACAAAAGTATAGTTAGGCTTTAAACTATACTGCCTATGTTACAGCCATAACAAGTAATTAATTTAATTAATATTAATAATTAAAACTAAAACTAAAATTAATTTAATTATTTTTAATTAAACTAAAATAATTAAAATAATTTAACTTGCTTTAAAAAAACTATATAAAAATTAAAAAAAATATATTTTATATATTAATTAAAAAAGTTTATTTAATAATATTTTTTTAGATTTTTTTAATATTAAATTAGCTTTTATTTTTTAATTTAAAATATTAATATTTTTAAATTTTTAAAATAAAATTTTTATTATTAAAGCCTTAAAAATATAAAATAAAAATTTTTAATATACTTTTAAATTTATTTTAACTTTAAATATATATTTTAAATAATTTATATAAATTTATTTTTATATATTTATAATTTTTTAAAATATTATTTTTAAAAATATAAAAAAAACCGTTTAAAATAAAATTTAATATTATAAAATTTTAATCTTAATAAATTAATTATTTAAATATTTTATTTTTTTATTTTTATAATTTTTTAAATTAAAGCTAATATTTTAAATTTTTTACTTCGATAATTTGAAAAAAATAACAAAAAATAAACTTATAAATAAATTAGCTGAATAAATAGCTTATATTTTAAAGTTTATTAAAGTATTACTTTTTTTTTTTTTACGATTTTTTAAAAAATAAAAAAAAATGCTTAAAGTAAAAACTAATATTTTAAAAGTTTTACTTCGATAATTTAAAAAAAATAATAAAAAATAAACTTTTAAATAAATTAACTAGTTAAATAAGCTATTTATTAAAGTTTATTAAAATATTAACTTTTTTTTTTTTACGATTTTTTAAAAAATAAAAAAAATTGTTTAAAATAAAAGCTAATATTTTAAAGTTTATAATTTAATAATTTAAAAAAATAGCAAAAAATAAACTTGCAAATAAATTAGCTAGTTTAATAGCCCGTTTTTTATAGTTTATTAAAATATTAACTTTTTTTTTTTTTTTTTTTTTAAAATAGAAAAAAATGCTTAAAGTAAAAGCTAATATTTTAAAGTTTATAATTTAATAATTTAAAAAAAAATAGCAAAAAATAAACTTTTAAATAAATTAGCTAGTTTAATAGCCCGTTTTTTAAAGTTTATTAAAGTATTAACTTTGTTTTTTTTACGATTTTTTAAAAAATAGAAAAAATTGCTTAAAATAAAAGCTAATACTTTAAAATTTATTTTTCGATAATTCGAAAAAAATAGCAAAAAATAAACTTGCAAACAAATTAACTAAATAAATAGCCTATATTTTAAAGTTTATTAAAGTATTAACTTTTTTTTTTTACGATTTTTTTAAAAATAAAAAAAAATGCTTAAAGTAAAAGCTAATACTTTAAAGTTTATTTTTTAATAATTTAAAAAAAATAAACTTTTAAATAAATTAGCTAGTTTAATAGCTTATTTTTTAAAGTTTATTAAAGTATTAACTTTTTTTTTTATTATTTTTTAAAAAATAAAAAAAAATACTTAAAATAAAAATTAATATTATAATTTTTAAAGTTTTTATTTTAATAAAAAAATAATAAAAATAAAATTTAAAAAAATATAATATAATATTTTATTATATAAAGCAATTATTTTATATTTTATTTTATTTTTATAATTAATATATTTAATAAAAAAAATTATAAAATATTTATATATATAATTAAATTTAAAAAAAAGATTTTTTTAATATAAAAAAATAAAAATAAAATATATATATATTATTTTATTATTTATTATTTTTGTTAATATTTTTTTAATTATTTTTTTATTAGTTTTTTTTATATTATTTTTATAATATATTTTTTTTTAATTTTTTAATTTTTTAAAAAAATTAACTGCTTTATTATTTTAAGGGCTAATTTATTTTTATTTTTAATAATAATATTATAATTACGGCTCATTGTTTATATAAGTGCCGTAAAGTATATAATATAATGGTTGTGTGGTTAATAGTGTGGCTAAAGTTAATTAATATATAGTTTATATAATAAGTGAGCTAAAGTTATAACACTTTATATAATAACTACTATATTTAAGTTATAACTTTAGGCTAGTCTACTTAAACTAACTTTATTTTTTTATTTTAATATTAATATATATTTTTAATATTTATTGTTTAATATTATTAATATAGCGTTTTAATAATATTAAAGTCTTTAAAAAAGCTTTAAAGCTATTTTTTATATATTAATTTAATTAAAAATAATAAATATTTTTTTATATAGTTTTTTTATATATAAATTATAAGTACTTTTTAATTTATTTAAGGTTTTTTTTTAATTTTTCTTTATAAGTTAATTTTTTTTTTCGGCAATTTTTCTTTGTAAATTATACGGCTAACGTACGCTAATATAATTAATTAAACACGCTATTAGCTTAAGTATAATAAATTTAAGCTATATTTATATATATTTTTTATTTTAAATATACTTTGCGGCAAATTAATATTAATTAAACTTTTAGTTTTTTTTTATAAACTACGCTTTTTTTATTTTTTTTTCGTCGAACACCCACACTTTTTTTTTTATACTTTTTTATATAAATACTCTTGTTTTTTATATATTTTTTATTACTTAATACGCCTTAGTATATATAATTATAATTAATTAATTTTTTAACGCGGGTTAAATTTAAGTTTTAGTTTAAATAGTTATATAATACTTCTACGATAGCTTTATTATTACTTTTAACGCCTAGCTTAATAAAATAAAAGTTAACTACGCTTATAAACTAATAAAGTTACGCGCTATTTAAAATATTAGCATAATAGCTTTTATTTTTTATAAGCCTCGACTTATATTACCTGATTTATTTTTTTTTAAAGCTAGCCGAGTTTAAAGTTTAATTGTTTTTTTTAAAAAATAAATTATGCGTTAATAATAAAACAATTAACTTAAATAAAACCAAGTTTATTTATATATATAAAAAACTTAAATAAAAAATATAATAAATTATACGCTTATTATTATTTAATAATAAACTTAATTAATAAAACTTTATAAAAATTATAAAAGCTTTATAATAAATTTATTACGACTTTAATAAAATTGTACGCGCGTTTTATCGCTTTAAAATATTTTAGCTTAAAAATATTAATTTAATACGTATTTTTTTTATTATTTAAAAAAAAAATTATTAAAATATAAATATTACGCAATAGTTTAACTTTTTATATATTTAAAACTTATATTTAGCTTTATTAATAAAACTATAAGCTAAATTAAATAATTATAAAGTTATATTAAATAATTATAATAATTTTATTAAACTATTATTTTAGCTTAAAAGTAAATATAAATTTTAATATATAAATATTAATAATATTAAAAATATTACGCTTATAAAATTAAGCGCTTTTAATATAATTAATATAAATATAATTACGATTAATTTTATTAATGTTATAATAATTTAAATTTTTAGCAAACGTATAGCTATTAATTTTATTAAAGTAAAATATTTTAAACAAAAAAAATATAATAAATATAAGCGTTATAAAACTAAAAACCACTTAATAATTAATTATAAACTATTGCTTTATAAAAAATACGTTAAATTTTATAAATAAAACAATTAATATTTTTAAAAAAGTTTAATTTATATTAAATTTATATATAAATATAATCTTTAAAAAAATAATTACGGTTTATTGTTTATATAAATACTATAAAGTGTATAATATAATAATTATATAGTTAATAATATAACTAAAGTTAATTAATATATAGTTTATATAATAAATAAGCTAAAGTTATAACATTTTATATAATAATTATTATATTTAAATTATAATTTTAAGCTAGTTTATTTAAACTAGCTTTATTTTTTTACTTTAATATTAATATATGTTTTTAATATTTATTGTTTAACATCGCTAATATAATGTCGTAACAATTATTAAAAATTAAAAAAATATATTTTATAAAAGTAAAAATAATTAAAATAATTAAATAATATTTATTTAAAATATTTAAAATTAAAAATTTTAAAGTATTAACTTTTTATTATAATAAAATATCGGTTTATAAATATTATTAGTTATAAATATAATAAAAAATTAAATAAATTTATTTACGTTTCGAGAATTTTTTTTTTATTAATATAAAAGCTTAATTTTTTAGTTATATTAATATTTATTAAATAAAGCTTATTTTCGAAATTTAAATTATCGATATTATTTTTGTTTAAATTAAGATTTAAATTATTATCGCTAGTTTTTTTAATTTTTAAACTATAAAATAAATTAATAAAATTTAAATAAAAATAATAATAATAAAATATATTTATACATTATATTTATTTTATAATAAATTAATAATATTATTTTTAATTTTATTATAATAAAATAATAAATTATTTTATTAAAAATAATTAAATTTTTATATAAGGTTTAAAATAAACTTTAATAAAAAAAGTTTAAACTAGTTTAATTTATTATAATTTAATTTTCGAGGAAAATATTTTTTTAATTTTATAGCTTTTTTTTATAAAGCTTTATTAAAGTTTTTTAAAATTAAAGCCTAGTTTTAAAATAATTAATAAATAATAAATAAAAATAATAAAATAAATAATTTATTATTTTTATTTTTTTTAGCGAGAATATTTAATATATAAATTATTTAAGTTTTTTTAAATTTAATATATAAATAATAATTTTTTTAAAGCTATAATATAAAATTCGGCTTATAAATAAACGATTATAAAAAAAAAACAGCTTTTTAAAAAAGTTTTTTTTAAAAAAGCTTCTTAAGCTATAAATAGTTTACTAAGCTATAAATAGTCTCTCGAAAATAATATTTTTTAAATAATTTCTTTATTAATAAAACAATTTTTTATTTAAAATATTTTTTTATAGCGCTTAATAATTAATAGCTAGCGATTTATAACTTTTAATTTTTTAAATAGCCGGTTTTACGGTAAACCTTTTATTAAAATTATCTGCTTTATTTTTAAAAAACATGTTAAAATAATTTTTTCTTAATTTAATCGTTTAATTTAAACCAGGGTGTCGAATTACTCTGAGTAATTTGAGTAATTGAGTGATTAATTTACTCTTCTTCACTCAACCCCACTTTTTGAGTGAAGAAATTACTCAAAAAGGGCTAGCTGAGTGAAGAAATTACTCAAAAAGGCTTAGTTGAGTGAAGAAATTACTCAGTTGGCTGAGTAAGAGTAAGAGTAAGAGTGAAGAAATTACTCTTTACTCAGAGTAAAATGAGTAAATTCTTCAACTAAAAATAGAAAAAAGGCTAGTAAAAATTAGTAAAAATACTTTTTATATATTACGAAAAAAACGCTATTTAATGGTATTTTTTCTAGTTTTTTTGGCCTAGTAGTTTTTTTTTAAACTTTATTTTAAAAAAGCTTGTTTTTTTTATTAAAAAAAAACTTATAGTTTAAATAAAATTTAAAAAAAAAATTACTAGGCCAAAAAAACTAGAAAAAATACTATTAAATAGCGTTTTTTTCGTAGTATATAAAAAGTATTTTTATTAATTTTTACTAGCCTTTTTTCTATTTTTAGTTGAAGAATTTACTCATTTTACTCTAAGTAAAGAGTAATTTCTTCACTCTTCTTCACTCAGCCCCACTAAATTGAGTGAAGAAATTACTCAACAAGGTTTAGTTGAGTGAAGAAATTACTCAAAAAAGCCTAGCAGAGTGAAGAAATTACTCAAAAAGGCTAGGCTGAGTGATTAATTTACTCACTGAGTAAATTACTCACTGAGTGAAGAAATTCTTCACTCAAAATTTCGACACCCTGATTTAAACTAACTTAATATATAATATAAACGTTTAATAGCTTTTGCTTATTTATTCTCGTTTATTTAATTAATATTAGCTACTTTATAACCTTTATTATTTACTTAATTTTAATTAATTTATATACATTATTTATATATAATTATTTTATATATTAAAAAATTTAAATATTAATGTTGTTTTTATAAATTTTTTTATAATTTTTTTAATATTTACGCGTTTTAAAAACGCATTTTTTTTTTTATATGCTTGCTTATATATAATAATAAAGTTTTATTATTATATTAATCTAGGTTATTATAAAGTTATTTATTTATTAACCGTTTTTTTTTTTAAGCACCGTTTTTATATTAAGTTTTTAGCAATATTATTAAGTTTAAAATTATTTTTTAAATATTATTATGTTTATTTTTTTTAACTTTTAGTTTATTTTATTAAAAAATTTTATTAAATTTTATTTTTTTTAAATTTATTTTTAAAAAACTTTTAGATTTTTTTTATTATTTATTTTTTTATAACTTATAATATTTTATTTTTAATAATATAATTTTTATAAATATTTTTATATTAATAAATTATTATTAATATTATTTTATTGTTTTTTTTTTATAAAAATAATAAGTTATT